>SNQJ01S0084267.1:24593-53674 GCA_010110895.2 Picea sitchensis
AAATAAGGTTTCGATTTGGGTACACGATTTGCTCATGCCCAGTTTAGCCACTGATAGATTTTCATCGGATTTGATTCGTTTGTCTGTTAAGTTAACGAAATCAATGTTTGCTTTCAATTAAATTTGTTTGTATCCAACTCGAACGGGAGGTTTTCATGCTAAATTTAGAGCACGATCATATGTTGATTCGGTATGATTTCGTTGTAGTCAGATCACATCGACCCTAATTGAGTTTTGATGATTTGATTTTCGAAACGATTTCATGAGTTTGGTTGTTATGATCTTTTAATATGCTGTGTCATGTAATCTTCTAAAAACAGGAATACAACTCTGTTCGATTTTGATTTTGAAAGAACAAATCTGTTTTTCATGAAAACAGTATTCTCAGTTAAGCCTGTGTATATACGCCGAAATCATGGAGCGGTTTTGATTCATAATAACTATGTTAAACCCCAACTGTTCGATTCGCTCTTATTTTGATTGGATTATCCCATATCTTGAGTTGGCAAGATTGTTTTATGAGTTGGATTCTTATTATGGATGCTGCTCTGTTTGATTTGCAAAACGAATTGATCGACATTTGTTATCTCTGTCTTCCAGTTATAATTCGTTTTGAAAGGAGCAGTTTCGTTCATTGTTAATCGAATTTGTTTGCCCCAAAATAGCAATAACAAACGATCGAACTAATCCTACAGATCCTGTTGATTGATCTCATTATGATTTTGTTTGTGAACATTTACGTGCCATTTTTGATTTAATTTGCTCATGGCATGAATCATTTGTTATATACAGTTATGTCGATTTGAAAATGATCTTGTCTGGATTTGATCGTGTTTCCTATTGATGAGGCAGCATAACAATTGTCTATGATTTGTTTTAATTATATCGATTTCAATTTAATATGAAACGATTTCATTGTTGTTCGATATGATTTTGTTCACCCGACTTTGTGGCAACAAACAAAACAGAGTACACTTATCTCTGTGGTCATTTGATTGATATTGGTCTTGTTTGATTTCAAAATGATGTAACAATTTCAACTTGAATGATTCGTTTTCAAATAGCTATTGGATGTTAGTTGAATTTAATTCTTTAATAGATTTGAATTGATTTTTATGCTAATTCTGTGTCTGATTTAGACCAGCTACAAAATCGCAAGATTCTGTAGCTAGTCTATAGGATTAGATTTTTATCATTTTATTAATAAAATATCCTCCTAACCTGTTCATTTTTAACCCTTTTCAGGTACATCCGAATTGCATTGGACATGCTGGACAGTCTAGGAGATATTTTTGTGTTTTAGTTTTATTTTAGGTTCCTAGTTTAGTCAGACTTGGGATATCTTCCCAGATTTTATGTAAACAGTTTTGATAACTTCCACAGGGATGTTTTACCATGTGGAATCTCTTTAAATACTTATTATTTTTTGTAATAAGGAGCATCCTCACTTGTGGGAGTACCAGGCTATGGATTTCTAATACAAACTGAGACAAGAGTTGATGTTTTGCTACAACTTTCACTTTTCAATATATCAATCTTTTGTTTCAAGTTTATGCATGTCATTTGTAGTTGATTATAGACTACTTTAGCTATCATAGTCTATTGTAGAATGATGTGATTTAATTAATGTGATCCATATATGATTTCTTTCATTACTTTAAAAATACAACAATTACTTTGTTCAGTTAATGAATGACATATTTCTCTTCTTCATCAATTGAATTATTTTGTATAAGTCTTTGCATACGGGTTTATCTAACTGTGAAGATTTATAAATCATAAAATTGTTGTAATTTTTATGTCTTGTTTGTCCTGTAGTTATATTGGAAGAGTACTGCAGCTATCATTTACGAGAAGCTCCTGGATAATTCGGTGCGGGTTTCCTCCCTCCAATCAACTAAGACAATCATCATACACAGGACAAACCTGGAGCGTTTCTCCAGGTCAGTTTGTGATTTATTTTCGTTAATTTATTAGTATAATTTAAGTAGTTTAGTTAGATTTGTAGTTAAAATTAGTATATTAGTTGTTTAGTTTAGTTAGTTTTTGTTTTATTTCTGTTCATAAAATTATAAAATCAACAAAAATATCTTTCTCTGTCTTAGGGCAGAATATAAATGAGTTTTTCAGGTTTTATTTAAATCTGTAAAGTGTTAATATTGTATATTTTGTGAATAAGATTTATTTATGTTAGTAGTTAGATAGTTAATTAGTTAGAGTTAGTATAGTAGTAGTTAGTAGATTGTATATATATAGAATAGTTAGATTAGTTTAGTTTGTTTAATAGTTTGTTTTAGTTAGATTAGTTAGTTTAGAATAGTTTTTCTTTTTTTTTGTTTTCTTAGGACTTTAGATCGGCTAACGGAGCCGCTAAATCCATTAGGGTGGTTCATCCCAAACGGCTTGGGTTATTAGACAACCCCGGACCGGTTCCACTCTTCCAGTTGACGGACGGTCAATTTCGCCCGTCAATAGGTTTTCAACAAAACCCTGCAAACCATCGGCCCTTCTGGAGACCAGAAGGCAATGCTACGCACATAGTGCACAATGCAGTCTCACCCAAGATGGATTATGGGTGATTGCATGACCCAAATATATGCAGTCTTGGAAGGGAGGCTTCTTGTGGGGATGTTAGACATTCTTTCTACCTCAAACATATTAGATCTACTATTCTATTACATCAATATATCCAAATCTACCATTCTTTTATCATTTGCATTCATTTCATATTCATTATGCAGTAATAATCATGTCATTCTATTGTGCGCTGCATTTTACTACTAACAGATTCATTCATTCATCAAAGCTAACAATATCAGAAAATACAACAAACATTGCACACTGAGACACAAATTTACCGTGGTTCACCCCCCTGGGCTACGTCCACAAAGATCTGGTTTTCTTCATTCTTTTGTTATTTTTCATCAAAGTTTACTGCGTCGTGCACATTACAAATGAGTACAACTGAGGCTGACAAGATCACACTAAGCTCCACAACTTGCGACCTTATCCTCAATTACAATGTTTATCTCTGTCTCAAAAAATGACTCTAAGATCTTCTCCTCGCACATGTCTCAGTAATAGTAACTACTCACACATCACTTACAATCACTCGTAACTAGATCTCCCCAGATCTCACAATACATATTTATTTTACAAAAATGGGTTAATTACCCGTTACAACAATGACCAAAACCCTAACCCGCTAACGCTAGGTGGATTAGATTTTTCCACTTTCTAACTCCTTGAGCATGGCTGGTCCAAAATCTAATATTATTCCTCGTTGATCTGCGTTCTTCTTCCTTCCTTTGACTTTCCTGCTTTCCCGACGATGTTTTTCCTTGTTTTTCGACACACTCTCATTTTCTGGTCCATTTTCTAACTGCCTCATTAATTGTTGCACTTTTCCAAAAAATGGCATGCCCCAACAGGCCCCCAACACTCACTTGTGGCTTGTCTCGAGCCACTCAGGTAGTGTGTTCCATCTGAACTGACCTCTCTATCTCCTGGAATCTGCTTAAAATTTGTTCAACTTAAGATTCTACTTACACGCTCTTCTCTGCTACAGAGTCCACAATCTACGCAGTAATATGCTCCTACAACATTTCTCCACTCTCCAAGCCAACCTATTTAACCCGACCCTTTGCTGCGTCAATCTCTGTAAGCATTTGTTCATCGCCTTCTTGTAGTGGTTCCAACTGCACCTTCCTTGACTACTTTTCTTCTTGGATAGTCTTCAACTATGCCTGCAAATTATTCATTTCTTGTGCACTCCTTAATATGTCTGGGATTGCCATCATTTTCTTATTATGCTTCAGTTCTTGCAGTGCACTATTACACCTTCCTCTTTTTGGTCTAACTCCTACAATTTTCCATCCTCTTGCAGATCTTTCCATAACTGCGCGCTCCTATTATACAACTCTATGATTTCTTGGATGATCAATGGAATACTCTCCGTATGACTTGTAACCTATTGCTCCCTTTTTGTTCTTACCTCTGGTGGAGTAGTTGGTACTAGGAGATTCGTCAACTCTACAATGTGGGATCTGTACACCTCCATAGCTCGTGATATTTTTTCAATCTTACTCTCTATGGAAACATTCTCCCCTTGCACGCTGTCAACAATAGTTTTGAACATTTCTTCCACTTGCTACTCTAATATTTCAGTGCGCTACTTTGTTTCATCTCTCTCTAATTACACCTAGTTAAGTGTCATCTCCATTGTCTTCTTTACTTCATTCGTCAATTGTAAACTTGTCGCATATGTGTGGGCCCTCGACTGAATTTCCTGCACGACACTTATTTGAAGTTTGTACAATGCCTTTGTTGGAATCTTGAGAAGTGCCATGTCTAAATGATCTATGTCTTTCAATGGCTTATGCGCTGTAATTTCATCCACCTGCAACATTCCTTGGGTTATACAAAATTTTTCATTCCCCATGGCTATTATCTGCACTGTCTCATGTTCAATAACTATTCTCTCCTGAGAAGTTTGTTGTTGTTGCGCCTATTATTTTTGTTGTGCTGTGGTGAGTTGCAATTGTTCCAATGTCTCTTTGACCTCTATCAATTTCTTGACTATCTCCTCCCTTTTCTTCTCAGCATCATACCACACCTCTGTCGTGTGGTCCTTTACTTTCTATGCGGCTAGTCTATATCATCGTTTGTCAGTGTAAGTTGAAGAACCTCTGTGTGCGCCTTCATTTTCTTGCGTTGTCCTCATGTTTGCAAGACTGTTATTTTCAATGGCAGAGTCTCTATCTGCGCAGTTGTAACTGGTATATCCATCTCTTAGATACTTCCACCTCTTGTTTCCTCTAGCGTAGGAGTATTAATATCTTTCTGCTCTCCTTCATTTGGTTCTACTATGCACTCCTTTTGTTGAGCTGGAGCCTTAGGGATAGTAGTTTTCTTCCTTGGATTTTTGATGGTTGTGCTACTCCCTGTTTCTTTGGCACACTCTGTTTCTTTCCTTGTATTTGTAGTTGGATTGGTTTACTGCTTTGAAGGGACAACCTCTACTTGTTGCTTAAATTTTTATACCTTCTTTGGAATCATTAGTGCCTTCCATTCCTCAGGCCAATCCTTCATGGCAGATCTTTTTGGTCTAACTCCTACAATTTTCCATCCTCTTGCATATCTTTCCATAACTGCACGCTCCTATTATACAACTCTATGATTTCTTAGATGATCAACACAATACTCTCTGTATGACCTGTAACCTATTTCTCCCTTTGTGTTCTTACTTCTGGTGGAGTAGTTGGTACTAGGAGATCCATCAACTCTACAATGTGGGATCTGTACACCTCCATAGCTCATGATGTTTTTTCAATATTACTCTCTATGGGTACATTCTCCCCTTGCACACTGTCAACAATAGTTTTGAACATTTCTTCCACTTGCTACTCTGATATTTCAGTGCGCTACTTTGTTTCATCTCTCTCTAATTGCACCTAGTTAAGTGTCATCTCCAATGTCTTCTTTACTTCATTGGTCAATTGTAAACTTGTCACATATGTGTGGGCCCTCAACTGAATTTCCTGCATGACACTTATTTGAAGTTTGTACAATGCCTTTGTTGGAATCTTGAGAAGTGCCAAGTCTAAATGATCTATGTCTTTCAATGGATTATGCGTTGTAATTTCATCCACCTGCAACATTCCTTGGGTTATACAAAAATTTTCATTCCCCATGGCTATTATCTGCATTGTCTCATGTTCAGTAACTATTCTCTCCTGAGAAGTTTGTTGTTGTTGCACCTATTATTTTTGTTGTGCTGTGGTGAGTTGCAATGGTTCCAATGTCTCCTTGACCTCTTTCAATTTCTTGACTATCTCCTCCCTTTTCTTCTCAACATCATACCACACCTCTGTCGTGTGGTCCTTTACTTTCTATGTAGCCACTCTGCATCATCCTTTGTCAGTGTAAGTTGAAGAACCTCTGTGTGCGCCTTCATTTTCTTGTGTTGTCCTCATGTTTGCAAGACTGTTCTTTTCAATGGCAGAGTCTCTATCTGCGCAATTGTAACTGGTATATCCATATCTCAGAGAATTCCACCTCTTGTTTCCTCTGGCATAGGAGTATTAGTATCTTTCTGCTCTCCTTCATTTGGTTCTACTGTGCACTCCTTTTGCTGAGCTGGAGCCTTAGGGATAGTAGTTTTATTCCTTGGATTTTTGATGGTTGTGCTACTCCCTGTTTCTTTGGCACACTCTATTTATTTCCTTGTATTTGTAGCTGGATTGGTTTACTGCTTTGAAGGGACAACCTCTACTTGCTTCTTAGTTTTTAATACCTTCTTTGGAATCATTGGTGCCTTCTATTCCTTAGGCCAATCCTTCATGGCCCATTGCACTACCTCCCCTGTGACATAGTATCTTAATTGTAGCCACTCCTTCTTAGGATCCATTTTGGCCTGGATCCACATGTTATGTCTGGAATCCTTAAAATATGTTATTCCTTGATTTTCTGTCACCACTTCTGGTAGTATTCTCCATGTATTAGCTAGCTTTTCCTGCATCTCATCAAACAACATGGCGAACATGCTAGAATTTTCCTTCCTTTTCTTCGGATTTCAAGTGTGCCATAATGTTGTATATTTTGTTGTGCAATACTTCCCTAGCCTATGGTAAAATATGTTGTATAACCATTCCTATGGAACCTCTGTCACTCCCATATTTTCTCTTTATCTCATTTTCCAGGGTTTTCTCTTTGGTTTTATCATCCATGTATTGTTATGGTTTTGTGTCGTCTGTTGGTAAACCTTTGATTTCTGCAATTAAGTCTACATCTATAGATACATGCCTCTCCATCCATAAGATGCCTCCATGTTCTAGTGCTAGTATCTATTTGACACAGACATTTACACCTTTTCCTCTCCCAAAATGAGAAATCTCTAGCAGGTTCATGATCCCTGTGTTATAAAGTCCTACAATCTACTGTTTTTTATTCCAAAATGGGATCCCCTGATGGACCCTCTTCTCTACTCTCCATGTACACTTGCTGTGCATGTTGGAATACCGAGAGGGGGTGTGAATCAATATTACCCCTTTTTCACAATTAACAATTGCTTTTTATATTTTATTGATCACCACAATAAATCAACAATGAATTGTATGCAAAATCAATTATATAAATATATTTAACATAAATTACAAGTTTTTATAAAGAATAGTGAAGGACACCAATCCTCCTTAGAGAACCAACTCTAGGAGACACCAATCCCCTTCTTCAGGGAACCAACCCTAGGAAGCACCAACTCCCTTGTATTTAGGGCACCAACCCTAGGAAGCTCCAACTCCCTTATCTTTTACAATTTTATTAGTAAGGATATGAATCGTTCCATGCTCCTCCCTTCCACCCTCACTGCATTAGTATCTTCAGTTTTCCTTCTTGGAATCTGCTTCTACTTTTTATCTTCTGATATGGATTGCAGATACACTTTTTTCTCATCACTCTTTCTCGTTTATATACTCTTCCAAATGGTGTGAGCTATAAAACATTGTGTCCCTTTGTTAGGACCATCACGCCTCTTCATTAATGATAATCTCATTTTTTCTTTATTCAAATATTATCGAGAAGCCTTTTCAATTTAAGGAAGATGCTTTTCATTAATTGATCACAGGTATGGATCGATTTCATTTAACTTAATTTCATTTCTCTACAAATATTGCAGAAATCAAATTCTATAGAGGCGCTTCCTTCAAACCATTTACATGTGACCACAAAACCATGGACTTATTGTCTAAGTGATGTTCCTAGTGACTTATGGCTTATGTGTTCATAACCCATGACTGGGGGATATAACCTAGTTCACTGGATTTCAATGTTCGATGATTTTTCTTTGACAATCATCTAATCTTCTAGAGTTTTTCAATTTCCCAAAATGGTTACCTCTCACACGGGTTGATCCGATGGCTAGCATGATTCCTAGAACCAAATCAATGGTCTGGATCCAATCCTTACTCATTATTTTACTTCTTAATCCAACGGTTATGACTTAATCTACGATTGAGATGGATGGCTCTCATTTACTTTGGAACTTCGGCTTTCGCAACTTCCAGTATTTTCAATCATTAAACCTCCCGAAGTATATTTCCCCAAAGAAGATCGAATGATTATTATTAATTCTTCCATTAGCCGGATTATCCTGGCTTGTCTATAGGTTTCGAACAAATCGATGACCATGAATTAATCTACAGGTGAGTGAATGGTTCTTGTTTACTTCGAGAATTCAGAACTTCGTCCTTCGCGATTTCCAGGATTCTGGAGTAGCAATTCCTCTGAAGTGGTTACCTACCGAATAAGTCTTAAAGCGATGGTGATCGCTTGCTGTCAGTTAACACATCCACTTACGCTATCCTTCCACTACGCTTCATCATCGATTGAGAATGATTGAATTAGATCAATGGTTAGCATTAACTTTGTCCTTCAGCGCTTTGGGCAGTTACTGGTGTTTAGAAACTAGTTTCCCTGAAATGATGTAACTTGCTGACATCACTGCTAACTTGGCATTGGCCAAGTGGCTGCCACGTGTCACTTAGATTTGTGAATTACACGTACCTAAAATTCTAATTTCATCTTGACACTTGTCATTATCTGATTGTGCCACATGTCCTTGCTGACATAGTCTGATGACGTGGATCTCCTAATGTGTGTGCTATGTGTCTTCACTTCGTGACTTCGAAACTTCGGCCTTCAGGTGTATTTACATGTTCTCAACACATTCTTGCCGAATTGGTCATCGCCGAAGTTGACCATGATCCTGATCCAACGATCATCGTGTATTCTCCAGATTTGATGGTCCTTCTTTATGAATTACTCTGTCCTTCTACTCAACTTGATCCAACGACCGAGAATGCTCTTAGAGAAGATCAATGATCAGGGATGATTGTAGGGTCCTCAACTAGCACGAAGTTTAAAACTATCGTCGAGTTCTGCAACAGAAACTGCTCGTTTGGCAGTGGAATTGATGCCAAATGTAGGTATTATTGGCGGGTGACCATCGAGGGTCAGTGTAGATTGCAGAACCATGACTTGCGCGTGGTTTATCCCGTCGCCCAAACTCCGCAATTGAAGTTGTGCGATTGTTGGTGGATCAACCACAGTCATTGATATTTGAATCGATGAGATCTGATGGTATAGAATAATTGTGGGATTAGAATTAACGCATTGTTTAATTCTCCCTTCACACTCTGCAATCAATCCCTACCCTTGATCTGACGCTTGCGTATCCAACGGTCATGACTTTATCTGATTGTTGACCAATCCTCTAACGATCCTTCTCTTTGTAACTCCTAGATATAATAGTCCTGGTTTGTAACTCCTAGATTTGATGGTCCTGGTTTGTCCTTCAATCCTGATCACATTTCTGCAATGCGCTTTCCCTTCTGAGCTTCATGTGCATCATCTCTTCTGAGCTTCTGATCTTTAGTCGCTAACCCTTCTGAGCTCTAGGTAGATTCTTCTACATTTTTTTCAGACCAACTCATCATTATAACGTAATGACATCGACTGTTGACATCAATGACACTATGTCCAACAATATCCCCCTTTGTCATTGAGGGAAACACTCTAACTTCATACACAAACTCCCCCTATGATGATGCTTTTCTATATGAATTTACTCTCCCCCTTTGACATCAATGGCAAAGGGTTTCTCCCCCTATGATTCATCTCTGTCTGTATGCTACTAACCAGAATATGAACTCGTGTAACTCCCCTTGTAATCATGCTCTCTCTACTTCTAACTTCTATTCCCCTTTGTTTATGAAAGGGTAGTTCTTCTTGAAAAGATCTCTCCCCTTTCCATCTCTATAGGATGCCATGTATACCACTATATACATCCTACTGTTTTCGCTGTGGATATTGTTGTCCTACTGGAACATTGAGTAATTGAATCTTATACTTATCAAACAACCTTTCGACATGTCCATTGCTTTTCATCAATCTCTAACCAGATATATCCATCTTTATCCAATATGCTTCTTTACTATACACTGCTTCTTAAAGTCATTCGAGAGACTTTAAACTTTGCTTGCCACATGACTTATCTTATTGATAGAATGTAATCTATCCAACTAGAATTGATCTAGTTATCCAACCAACTCAAGAATGCATCGACCAACCAATATACCTTTCATATTTTCTCTGTCACAACCACTGTCTCTGAAATTTCAGTTTCCAGTATGTCAGCACTAGAAGTCACCCTCAGATTGCATATAAATTAAGCCCAATACCCATCAGTTTATACAGTAAATGTAAATGAGTTTAGGTGGTAAAATGGAGAAGACTCAATGATAATAATGTTCTAACTCAGAAATCTGGACTAGCATGCATAAGCAATTGTGGTCTGGAATCAACTTCGGTCAGTAAGTTGGAGTAAGGGTGAGTAGGAGGAAGACTTTGGTGAGGAGAGTGTAGAGGTTTGTTGTGGACATCAGGTCTTCCAATAGCCTAATGAGGAAAAACTTAAACACAAGATCCTCTTGAATTCAAATCTCAAAGAAACTGAAAGAAATTATAACAACACTGTAATATAACATTCATCATAATACAGTCATAACAATCCATGTGAATCAGTCATTCATGAATTCTCTCAATATCAAAGGAAAATAAGATGGAGTAAGAAAGATGACTTAGATTAACCAAGATGTCTCAAAAAACAAATACATAACCAGAGAACCAATGTTCTTCATAAAAATATTACAATAGCAGGGAGCTTAGCTAAACCATTCGACCTTAACAAAATATCAAAACTACGTATATATACTAAAATCCTGCAAACACCAGGAATGCGATCATATCACTACCTTCAAAGCCTTCAGTCGGTGCCCACTCTGTCAGGTTGTGCAGACTTCACGATGTCAGATGCGAGTCAGGCATAGTTATGTGCTTTACAGGAAAAATTGCCCATAAGGAAGATTCAGATCGTAAGTGTGCCTTCATGGCTGGTCTCTGCAACATTTTCCATTTATGGGATGAGGCAAGGTCTCAACTGCTGCCCACAATATTCAATAACTATCTTCATTGGGATTAGGATTGGGCCTGACACCCATAACTTTTCTCAGACTGTGCCAATGATTCCTGTGAGTCAATCTCGGCGCCTCGAGGCTCTGTAGATCTTCTTCTATGACCATTGCAAGTGTTGCAGGTGGTAGGATGATAGCATATGCGCAGGGGTGATGTGGAGCGAGGTGCTTGAAAAAAACTTGCATGCCCCAACGAGTGAGCGATGACCATGCGTTGCTCTTGGATAGGATGTTATATGAGCGTGTGATTGCGGGGCCACTCAAAGGTGGTTTGGATTTAGACCAATTTTGGGCCCGCAATCCATCTCCCTTCACCACGTATTGCTCTTGACTTACCATGGTTTCAATTGTGGGACCGCTCAAGAAAATTATCGCCCGAGCATGTTGCGCTCCCGCAATGGACTATGGCCGTTGATATCATGATCTTGGATGAGGCTTTCACGATCAACGACTCAAATCTGCCCCCTCCAAATCAATGGATCAGATCTTCCCTTTCAAAACAATGACCAAGATTTGGTTCACGGATCGACCTTCGGGCCTTTGGGCATTCGACAACTTCGGCAACTTCGACAAATTCGATGCTGAAAGATTAAAACTGCCTTCTGGTTATGCTTCAATCCTGAAACAAACTATTTGTGAAATCTTCATTTTGTGTTCATGGTTGCGGCCTGCACGATCAAGGATTTGGACAACTGGCTGTGGGTTTGGGAAGATAGAAGGATCAGTGATAGAGGCCAAGGAGATGAGTGCTCAAACACAAAGGGGCAAACAAAAACGACTTTTCCAACTAAAGAGGAAAATTAAGACTTGGTATGCGAAAAGGATAGAGACAGGGAAAAATTACATACTTAGGTAGAAACCACAAACCCACAGGACTCTGACAAGTTCATGTGATAAAATTTGGTTCCACAGGGGATGGGATGCTCCTTGCGAGCTGCCAAGAACCTATAGTTCCAGTGCCTTAAATGTTGGGTTATGGAGTCACTTATAAAAACTAAAAACAAAACAAAAATGATATTTACAATGACATGGGAAGCCACTCATGGCTTAAGTAAAAGATTTTTCAGAAAATGCCCATTTACAGGGCTACCAAAAACTTCAGAATCCTTCAAATCCTGCAGCTTGTAAGTGTTATTTGAAAAAATGTCAAAATTTTTGAAGGGGCCGATCCACAAGGCCTCAAATTTACCATGCTTGCCTTTGTCTTGTTTAGGTGCATCCCACTTGATTACTAGATCTCCCAGCTGGAAATCCTCTTTGGTCACCTTCTTATCAAAGGCCTGCTTGATCTTCTATTGATGCTTATATGCTTTGTCTAGTAGTTGCTCTCTAGTCTGCTGCACTTCTACTAGTTGTTGTATTCTCCTAATCATATCATTTGGTTCTCCCTGGTAGTCTTGGAAGAATTTCACCATAGGTAAGCAAAGATGAGAAGGAAAAATGGCTTCAAATCCATATACAAGCTGAAAAGGAGAGATACCAAGAGATCTCTTTGTTGTCACTCTGTCAGCCCACAAAGAAAATTTAAGCTTCGAATCCCATGCCTTCTTGTTGTCCTCTAACAATCTTTTGATGATCTTAATAAGGCTCTTGTTAGAGGACTCTGTCAGTCCAGTCCCTTGGGGATAGTAAGGAGTAGAGTGAATCAATGTGATTCCAAACTGTTCACAAAACTTAATCAATGGTTCATCCTTGAAAGTTGCAACATTATCAGTGACAATTCTGTTTGGACAACCAAATCTTACCATAATATCTTCAAGAAAACCAATGATTATCTCGTGGGAAGCATTTCATGTGGGGATGGCCTCTATCCACTTAGTAAATTAGTCTGTGGAAGTCAAGATCAACCTATGCTGACCACTTGAAGCATGATGAATTTCCCCAATAAAATCTAGGCCCCACTGCTGAAAGGGTCCTAAAATTACCACATGATTTAATGGAAAAGACTTGAGTTGTTGCTTTCCAGAGAATTTCTGACACTTGACACAAGACCTGATCTTTGCATAGACATCAGTGAAGAGACTAGGCCAAAAATACCCAACCCTGAGAATCTTGTAGGTTGTGGTTCTCTAGAAGTGATGCCCCCCACATAAACTGTCATGAAAATCATACATAATCTTTTGGGCTTCCTGTGGGTCTAGACATCTAAAAAGCACTCCTAAAGGGTCTTTCCAATATAAAACTTGATCAATCAGACAATATTTAAATTATTTGAGCTTCAAAGCTCTTACCTTTCTCTTTCCCATGCCATCAGGAGGCTGCAACTTCTGTAGGAAAGATATAATGTCTTTATTCCAAATGCATCCTGTCAATAGGGGTGTGACTTGAGGATCTTCATCAGACAACTCAACTTGCCGATTCTCTGAAAAAATGTTGATGAAACTGACCCCCAAGGATTTATAATTAGATTCATCCAGCAACCTAGCTAAACCTTGACCTTTGACCATTTTTCTAGGCTTTATTTCAAGATCAAATTCAAGGATTTTTGCAATCCACTTGCTCCTTCTTCTGTCTATGTCAGGCTAAAGGAGGATCTCCTTCACGGAAGATGAAGGGACATATGCAATGACTTTTGAATGCAACACATAAAATATAAAGGCTTTGAGAGCTTTAACCAAAGCATAGGCCTGTTTTTCCATGATGTCATATTTTATTTCAACATCTCTCAATGCCCTACTGAAAAAGGAAATGGGTTGCTCTAACCCTTTGACATTTTTCTACAATAAAACAACTGCTACTATGCCAAATGAAGCAAAAGAGAAAATCAGAAAATCCTTGGAGTAGTTACGACTGATGATCACAGGTGCTTCAATCAAGGCCTTCTTTATTTGGTCAAATGAGTTACGAGATTCATAAGTCCATTTGATTTCATTTCCTTTCCTCAACATGGTTGTGATAAACTTCACCAACTCAGCAAAATTTGAAACAAACCTTCTCAGAAAATTAATCTTCCCCAAGAAATACTGAACTTCTTTCTTGGATCAGGGAGTGACAAAGTTTGGATAGCTTCTACCCTACTGATATCAATCCTTACTCCCTCAGCTGATACTATGTGCCCCAATAATTTCCCCTCATTCATGGAAAACAATGACTTTTTAGGATTTAAGGAGAGACCAAATTTCTTGCATTTCAAGAAGACCTTTCTTAGATGATAACAATGCTCTTTATCAGACCCAGAGAAAACTGTAATTTCATCCAAATATATGACTACAAATTTATCCTTTTCTCCGATGAATGCAATGTCCATAGCTCGTTGGAAGATTGCCCCTGCGTTCATCAATCCAAAGGGCATCTTAGCGTACATGAATGTACCCCAATGAGTAGTGAAGGTTGTCTTTTCTTTTTCTTCAGGCAAGACAGAGATCTGATTGTAGCCAGAAAATCCATCAATCATGGACATCCTAGATGCACCTGTTACCCTCTGTAATATGTGCTCCATCTTTGGCAGGGGGTAATTTTCCTTCTTAGAGCTTCTATTCAGGTTCTTGAAATCAACACAAAGTCTGATTTATCCATTCTTCTTTCTCACTGGGACCAAGTTGGCCACCCATTTAGAATACCTCAGAGGGATGATAATCTGGGCATCCAAATTTTTTTTCACCTCTTTCTCCATAATAGGAAACAACATAGGATTTATTTGTCTCAATTTCTGCCTAAATGGTTTGGCCTTGTCCTTCAATGGTATCTTATGTTCAATGACACTTGTTTCATATGTTCTGAGTTCTTCATATGTCCAAGAAAACACATGAGAAAATTATTTTAATAGCTCTGCATATTCATCCCTTTGTTCCCTTGACAAGATGCTTGACAACTTGACAAATTTTGGGTCCTTCTCTGTGCCAATATTGCACTCACTTATATCAACATCATCAGTTGAGCCTTTAAATTTTACTACCACATCATTCCCATCAAACAATCTTTCCAAAGGAACTAGTCCCTTTGGAATGTGGTTGGTAGGCAACTGAACAATATGGTGATTAGCAATTTTATTTACAAATACATCATCATGAGGTTTACTTTTAGAATCATGATCTTGATCAATATGTAATGCAAAGAACTCGTCAACGGACTCAAGGAATTTTTTGATCTCAAGATCATCCTCAAACACCTTCCAATGCTTGACATTGTTAGGCATAAAGGGTCTATATTTCACCTCTACATCATACTTGAGTTTAGGTGGCAGTGGGACTTAGAAATGGCTTGCTGAAACAACCAAAGAATCAGCCATGGTATTCTCTTCTCTTGGAATAAATGAAATGTTGAAAGCCAAGAAGAAACTGTCAACTAGGTCCCACACTTCGTTTCTGTAAGATCTGAGCCTAGGATGCTTAGCTTGATAAATATTTTTGATTTGATGAAAAATTAGCTCTGCATCTCCAAATACTGATAGCTCTTCTATCCCCATGTCCTTTTCTGCCCTTAAACCTAAANTGTTGGTAGCTTCAAATTGTAACTTGTAGGACAAGGGTATGGTATCTTGACATGGTGAAACAAAGACTACCCGAGCACGAACACCTTCCTTAGAAGAGGCTCCGTCAAAGAACATCTTCCAACCAAGGGTAGTTGGAGGAGGGTTTTCACAAAAAGCAATGGACTGTTTCCTAATTTCAAGAGGAGGTTCAAGAGTATCAGTCAGTTGCAATATGCTGGATCCCAAATCAGTTTCAAAAGAAAAAATAGGATGGTTGGTGGGGCTTGCTTCATCACTGATGATGTACGTGAGCTGTGCTTTCCTATAGAGTCTCCTTTTTTCACTCCTGAATACAAGAATGGTGTTATATGAAGGGTTCATCTGCAGGGTTCCCCCCAATCTCTTTATCGAATAACTAGATAGGAGCATCCCGAACTTATGGTGAACATCGACCACTACGATGTCCATGACCATGCTCTTTATCGACAGTTGAAACAGAGAAACGACCAGGTCTTTGATAACCCCAAGGAACTTCACCTTCCTGGATTCGAAAGAATACAGGTTGTGGTAGGTTTTTGTCACCTCCAACTCGAGCTCTTCCATGACAATCTTAGGCATAAGATTGTGAGATGCCCCTGAATCCATTAGGCATTTATGCAACACCTTATCATGGATGTTTAATGAAGTGTAGAAGGGAGGGGAGGAGTCATCTCTATCCTCCACCAAAGGCCCTAATATGACAGCTGGCCTTTCATCTTAGAGGTTAACTGAGTCTGTGGAATGATATGAAGGTTCGGGCTGCAACATTTTGGAGAGACACCTTTTGAAGTCTTCATGCTTGACCAGCTCTGAAATGGGTATAGGGATTCTAATTTTTTGTATTTCATGCTCAAAGTTGAAAGAGGAGGGGTCCTTTATAATTTCTCTCACTTCTGGAATAGGACCTTTGACCGCTGGTGGGGAGGTCTGTGCCTTCTTTTCCTTGCTTCGGTCTGCAATATATTTACCAGGTTTTTCTACTCTGGTAGGCTGATCAGGGATGTCAGATTTCCCTTCTTTCTATTTGGACCTTAGATTATATTTGTTTGGAGTGTGGCTGGCCTCTTCCCCTTTACTCAGGTCATTCATTTGATTACTCATGAGGGCCTCTTCGTATGCATACTGAGGTAAATGAGGGGATGAAGAGGTATCTCCAAGGAAATGGATATGAGGATCGAAATATTCGTCCTCTCCATCTACATCAGTAACCATGTTATTTTGGAGAGGAGTTTGGATTTTCTGATCATCTTGGTCCCTGTTCCTCTAATCTCTCTGAATGGTCTGAGGGGCATTAATTGGTCTCTTGAAACTACCCCTATTATCAACAATTTGGGGATTCCTATAGCTCTGCTTTCCTTCTAATTCAATCTTTTCCATTCTAGCAAAAAGTGTTTTTAGTAGCTTGGTCACTTCATCCGTTTGAGGGGGACAACAAAGGAACTAGAAGTCGGAGTTTCAGACCTACCTTTTCCTCTGTCTCTATCAACTTTTCCCCTAAGTTTGTCAACTACCAATATATTGGATTCTACTTCAAGGGATGCATCTTGCATATGATCCAAGGAGGTAGCCCTTATTTCTCTCAATAGGAGGCAAACATCAGGGTCGAAAGCACTAGCATAAGTCATCTTGGCAGAGGTTTATGAAGGTTTAACTTTAGCGGGAATATTTTTTTACATCTTATTAAATATTTTCTAGAAGTCTGAAACATATTCCCCTTCTTCTCTCTTAAGTGCCCCTAATTTTTTAATATAATAACGGAGATCTTTTTTATTCCCCCAATTCTTTAAGAATGAATCATCCAGAGCAGCAATCCCGTCAATAGATCTAGGAGGCAATTCCTTAATTCAATCCCTAGCATCACCGTCAAGGCTTTGTACAAAAACTCTCATACACACATATTCATTTTTTGGGCCTGAATCTTTGCAAATCTATAAAAGGATGCAATGTACTCTTTTGCAGTCACGTCTCCCTCTCCTGTGAACTGGGGCATGTAATTAAGGTAGTCTGTGGGTGGGAGAGCATTCATAGGATGAGGTAAAACCAGAGGGGTGTATCTAGCAGCCAATATCTCATCCATCCTGTTCCTAGGAGGATTAGCACCTGCCATTTGGACGTGAACTAGAAGAGAAACAGGAGGAGATGGAGTTCGGATAGGCGAGACTAGGACTGTGCGTCTGGGAGAAAAAGGAAAAGGCTGAGCGTTAGGAGATAAAGATGAGGGGATAGAAGTAACAGAGGTTTCCCCTTCTGTAACTACAACAACTCTAATAGGAGGAGGAGTAGGAAAGTCTTCTAAGGTCAGAGCTCTCTCCTTCCACTTCACAACTTCGGGGGAGAAAGGGGTGTCAAAGCTCTCTCCTTCCAAACCAAGAATAGGAGGGGATAAATCGGTATGAAAACTCCCAAAACTTAAATTTCTTGAAACTCCAGCAGTTTGTATAATAGGAGAATAAAAAAAGGTTACTGGAGTTTGTAAAGATGGATTATGCAGATTATCAGAAAAACTTGGTACAACAGTAGAGGTACCTTTTTGAGCGGTCTTTCCCTTTCTGATAATTTCCTCTGGGTCATCTTTAGACGTTGCTAGAGGCATGATCCAGATTTTATGAGCATAACAAAATGACTACATATTATTAATATGTTCTTAACACAAAATAACAGAGATACAATAAAATTGGTTTTCTATTCAATAAGGAAATAAGCTGAAACTATAAAAATGCAGCGGAAACAAGCTTGCTGGAATGGTGGCTGCTTATCTTAGAGAAGAGATGTGACGACTGTACTCATTCACAAGAAGATGATTACAATGAGGCTCTGAAGGAATTTTTACAATAAAAAGGAATGCCAAAAACCCTAGACATGCAAAAACTCAACCCTAGGAGATGAAGCGCCAAAAGTCATGTGGGCCCCGTTTGGGTAAGTTAATAGATCAACTTCCTGGGGTCGTAATTTTTGCATACGATCTTCGTTTTAGGCGTATGATATCTCGTTGGAAAGGTATCATCGAGGAGATTAATTTTGGGGGCTCAATCATGCCTTTAGTAATCATTGAGAATCTAGATCCCGAAAAACCTTCATTTAGGCCCTAAAAATGGCCTCGTAAGTTAAAACTGCTAAAAATAGTAAATTGCCAAAATTGCCAGAAAATTGTTTTGAGCCAGTTGGAAAAGGTGGGTGGTCACCGATATCCAATTGGATCAAGGAAGAAGTGGAGTGGACCTTGTGTGTCTGCCTTTAGGAGCCAGAACTAAAACAGTGGGGTCGAAACAGTGGAATCGTCAGGTGCAAGTTGCAATCTTCAATGGTATTGATATCTGATGCACCTTCAGAATCAGAGTTTCTTTGTCATTCTATCCCAAGGAAATGTCTTCAATTCATTCCATGAAAATAGCACCAGAAATGTTAGCACTAGAAGTCACCCTCAGATTGCATAGAATGTAAGCCTAATACCCATCATTTTATACAGTAAATGTAAATGAGTTTAGGTGGTCAAATGGAGAAGACTCAATGATAATAATGTTCTAACTTAGAAATCTGGACTAGCATGCATAAGCAATTGAGTTCTGGAATCAACTTCAGTCAGTAAGTTAGAGTAAGGGTGAGTAGGAGGAATACTTTGGTGAGGAGAGTGTAGAGGTTTGCTGTGGACATCAAGTCTTTCAATAGCCTAAGGAGGAAAAACTTAAGCACAAGATCCTCTTGAATTCAAATCTCAAAGAAACTAAAAGAAATTATAACAACACTATAATATAACATTCATCATAATACAGTCATAACAATCCATTTGAATCAATCATTCATGAATTCTCTCAATATCAGAGGCAAATAAGATGGAGTAAGAAAGATGACTTAGATTAACCAAGATGTCTTAAAAAACAAATACATAACGAGAGAACCAATGTTCTTCATAAAAATATTATAATAGCAGGGAGCCTAGATCAACCATTCGACCTTAACAAAATATCAAAAATGCGTATATATACTAAAATGCTGCAACCACCAGGAATGTGATCATATAACTGCCTTCAAAGCCTTCAGTCGACGCCCACTCTGTCAGGTTGTGCAAACTTAATGATTTCAAACGTGAGCCATGCAGAGTTATGTGCTTTATAGGAAAAATTGCCCATAAGGAAGATTCATATCATAAGTGTGCTTTCATGGCTGCTCTCTACAACATTTTCCATTTATGGGATGAGGCGAGGTCTCAAATGCTACCCACTATCTTCAATAACCGTCCTCATTGGGATTAGGACTGGTCCTGACACCCATAACTGTTCTCAGACGATGCTAATGATTTCTGAGAGTCAATCTCGACGCCTCGAGGCTCTGCAGATATTCTTCCATGACCAATGTGAGTACTGTAGGTGGCAGGCTGATAGCGTATGCGCAGGGGTGATGTGGAGCGAGGTGCTTGAAGAAAACTTGCATGCCTGAATGAGTGAGCGATGACCATGCACTTCTCTTGGATTGGATGTTATATGAGTGCATGATTGCGGGGCTGCTCAAAGGTGGTTTGGATTTAGACCGCTTTTGGGCCCACAATCCATCTCCCTTCGCCACGTCGCTCTTGACTTACCATGGTTTCAATTGCGGGACCGCTCAAGAAAATTATCTCCTGAGCATGTTGTGTTCCCGCAATGGACTATGGTCGTTGATATCATGATCTTGGATGAGGATTTCATGATCAACGGCTCAAATCTGCCCCCTCCAAATCAATGGATCAGATCTTCCCTTTCAAAACAACGGCCGAGATTTGGTTCACGGATCGGCCTTCGGTGACTTCGACAGCTTCAGAAAATTCGACGTTGAAAGATTAAAACTGCCTTCTAGTTATGCTTCAATCCCGAAACAAACTGTTTGAGAAAGCTGCATTTTGTGTTCATGGCTGCAGCCTGCATGATCAAGGATTTGGACAACTGGCTGTGGGTTTGGGAAGAAAGAAGGATCAGTGATAGAGGCCAAGGAGATGAGTGCTCAAACACAAAGGGGCAAACAAAAACGACTTTGTCAACTGAAGGGGAAATTTAAGACTTGGTCTGCGAAAATGATAGAGATAGGGAAAAATTACAGACTTAGGTAGAAACCACAAACCCATAGGACTCTGACAAGTTCATGCGATAACACAGTATTTTCATTTTCAGACTTGTACTCAGTCTATCTTCATCATCACCTCACTGCTACAGAATTATCCATTCATTCCATTTCTTGCTCACATAGTAACTTCCATTTAGGGTTTGTCCACTTATAACCATTCTGAGACCAATACATAGCCTATACTATTCTTGGGAAGATGAAGACCTGCAATAAACTATGTTGGATCCTGCATAGAGTTATATAATCAAACCATGATGTTTTCAATGATCATATTCATTTTTATGTGCTTCAATGCTCATAGGAGAATCAACATGAATGATTTTTAAGTCTTCCCTAATTTCTCCTTCCCTTCTTTGTTTTTAATTTTTCTTTCAGAAGGAGTTTCAGTGGACCATTAAAATAGGATTGAAAAATTTCTGAGATAATCATCACTCAATTCTTCTGGTTGTTGTACTATTGAAGATTCATCATCAAAGTCACTATTATGTGCACCAAAAGTTTCTTTATCCTTGTTTTGAGAATATTTCTCTATTAGTTTCCATTTGTTGGGTAATGGATAATATTCTTGTATGACATTATCAAGTTTTGGAGTTTTCATGTCTTGAGTTTGATCTACTTTATATGCATAGCTTTGATTATTATATTCCTTATTAGAAGTTTTACCCACCAATCTCCTATTATTAACTTCATCAATTTCAGGAGCAATGTTTTCATCATCTTTCTTGTTTGGTACTTCATATTTTCTTTTCCATGTCTTCTTATTCTGTTTGATAGGGTTTACTACTTTTAGGGATTGCATTGGTAATCTATATTTTATGGTTTTATGACCATAGTTGTTGCATTTTTTACATTCAATATTGAAGTTTTGCAAAGGAGTAAATGAGTTGTAGTTTCTCTTCTATGTATTGTACCTATTGTTCTTATATCTTTGGAAATTTATGTTATTGTATTGTCCATAAGCTTTGCAGTGTACTGCCTTATGTCCAAAATTATTGCAAGAGTAACAGTATCCAATGAATAGATATTTATTAGGGGGATTCCTTCTGGTGATTGTATTCTTCCTGTCATTTTTTGTTTGACAACACAGGTATTCCAACAGAGGACGACCACCTTCAGTAACCACTCACATAACCAGATCAAAGATCAACACACCGATGTTTTCACGTGGTAAAACTCGTATGGGGAAACATCCATGGCCCCAGCCAACGCAGCCACTTGGAGCAGTTTATTAATGCAAAAGAAAAAGATTATAGAGATATTTTACAAGAGAGTTTCTCACAATCGATCATAGGCAAATGACCCTCTATGATCTTTAAATAGAGATCATGGACCAATCAGGTGTTAAGACACGAATCAATGGCTGTTAAGATCGAGGAGAGTATGAACCTTCATATCACTCTATGTCGGGAACACATAGTGACCGTCGGATTTCCTAACTACAAATGCATACTAATGCATACTAAAGAAACACACTAAGAAACACACTTTTACATAACGACACATTATACCAAGTAGATCTTAACTAACTCCTAAGTGTCTAAATATCTTAACATAGCCCCTTAAGAACAACTTGGGATAGGATTGAAGGATTTACAATAGTGACAAAATAGGAGAAGGAAGGAGGAATTAGAGCGTATCCCCCCTTAATGAAAACTTCCTGAACTCCTAACATAGATCGAAGTTTGGAAAACTTCGCTTCTATAAGAGTCTTTGTGAAAATGTCTGCAACTTGATCTTCTGTAGGGAAAAGGAGCACTTCAATAACTTGATCATGAATGAGCTTTCTGATGAAGTTCATGTGTATCTCGATGTGTTTTCTACGTTGATGTTGAACTAGGTCTTTGGCGAGCTTGATGGCACTCTGATTGTCACACCAAAGGTTGGTCAGATGCTGCTGGTGGAATCCAAACTCTAAAAGGATCTGTCGAAGCCACAAGGCTTCCTGACTTACATTTATCATTGCTCGGTACTCTACTTCTGCTAAAGAAAGTGCAATAGCCTGTTGTTTCTTTCATGCCCAAGTGACAGGTCCTGAACCAAGGCTGAAAACATAACCTGTAGTAGACTTCTGATCATCAGGGTCACCGACCCAATCTGAATAAGTGAAACCAACTAATAAAGGAGTCCCCTCTGAACTGTAATGTATCTTGAACTGAACTGTACCACGGACATAGCGAAGTATCCTTTTAGCTTCTTTCCAATGGCTTTCATGGGGTGTTTTCATATACCAGGCAACAAGACCAACAACAAAGGAAAAATCAGGACGGGTATGAGTAAAGTATAAGAGGCTACCAACTAATTGACGATACAGGGTGGCATCAACTTAGGGAGAAGTACAACTGGAAATAACCTTGACTCCATATTGGAAGGGATAAGGGGTTGGTTTACAATCATCCATGCGAAAGTGATGAAGAAGGTCACAAGCATACTTAGACTGGGAAAGAAAAATTCCTTCACTGGTTTGCAAAACTTGGAGGCCAAGGAAATAGTGCAAAATGCCTAAGTCTGTCATTTCAAATTTCTTCTTAAGGCTGGTTTTCACAATGTTTAAAAGTTTTGAGTGACTACCAGTAAGGATAAGGTCATCAACATAAAGGACAAGGATTATGAGATGACTTTCTACTTTCTTGGTATAAACATTAGGATCAGAATGGCATCTAGAGAATTCAGTGGCAATAAGAAAGCTGCCCATTTTGGCATACCAAGCTCAGGGAGCTTGCTTGAGACCATAAAGATATTTATTAAGGTGAAAAACAAGTCTAGAGTCATTCTGGACATAGCCAGGAGGTTGTTCCATGTAGATTTATTCTTGCAAATCTCCGTGGTAGATTTAATATCCATGTGATGGACCTCCCATTTATGTGAGGCAGCAAGGGAAAGAACAAGGCGGATGGAATTCATTTTGGCTATAGGGGAAAAGGTTTCATTATAGTCAATTCCTTCAACTTGGGAAAATCCTTTGGTAACTAATCGAGTGATCCAGGTGGATATCAGTGGCCACCCACCTTTTCCAACTAGCTCTAAACATTTTTCTGGCAATTTTGACAATTTACTATTTTTAGCAGTTTTAACTTCCGCGGCCATTTTGAGGGCCTAAATGAAGGTTTTTAGGGATAAAGCTTCTCAATGATAGTCGAAGGCATGATTGAGCACCAAAAATGAATATACTCAATGATACCTTTCCAACGGGCTATCATGCACCTAAAATGGAGATCGTATGCAAAAGTTACGACCCCGGGAAGTTGATGTACTAACTTACCCAAACAGGGCCCACATGACTTTTGGTGCTTCATCTCCTAGGGTTAGGTTTTTGAATGTCTAGGGTTTTTGGCATTCCCGTTTATTGTAAAAAGGCCTTCAGAGCCTCATTGTAATCATCTTCTTGTGAATGAGCGCAACAGTCACATCTCTTCTCAGAGATAAGCTGCCACCATTCCAACAAGCTTGTTTCCGCTGCATTTTATAGTTTCAGCTTATTTCGTTATTGAATAGAAAACCAGTTTTATTGTATCTCTGTTATTTTGTGTTAAGCACCTATTATTAATTTGTATTCATTTCGTTCTTCTCATAAAATCCGGATCAGTGGTATCAAAGCGGTTTGCTCATTGTCGTCTTAATGCATTTCCCCAACGAGGTCGGAGTATAAAGAGTTGGGTCTCGAGCTTGTTTCTCTTGAGGAAAAAAGATCTCACACGCCCAAGCGACCTCTCATGGTAGGAGAAAAGAAAGATGACAGGACAGGAGATCCTTTCAAACTGTTGATTGAGGAATCCCTCACACAATAGAGGAATGATATGATGGATAATTTCGCGCAAATGATGGATAATTTTGCGCAAATCCTTCGGTGGCTACCAATAGGCGACACACCTTCTTCGAGCGGAGGCGCCACCCCCTTCAAGGTACAAATAAAATTTGATATAACTATATTTGAAGGTCAGATAGACGCAAATCCTGTAGACAAGTGGTTGAATCTACTAGAAGGGTATTTTTCTGTCCATAACTTTTTGAATAGAGAAACCTTTACTTTTGCACTCCTCAAAGCCGTTCCCCATGTCAAAGATTGGTGGGGAACTTTCTGTGAGAAAAAGGAAATAGAGGAAACCTCATTATTTATAGTCATGGCCACCTGGGAATCCTTCCGGGATGCTATTAAGGAACAATACTACCCTGTCGGAAGTTATGATGACCTGTATACCAAATGGACCACACTGCAGGAAGAAAGAGACCAAGCAGTGCCAGATTTCACAAATATCTTCCATACCTTGTGCACCAAGCTAGATATCAAAGATTCAGAGTGACATTTGGTGCTCAAGTATCGCGGTGCTCTTCATAGATACATCCAGACCAAAATGGATTTTTTGGACATCTCATCCTTGGGTGCGGCCTACCGATATGCCGTCAAAATTGAGTAGAAGCTCAAACAAAAGACGTGACAATTTGGGCCTGGGAACCCCTCACAACAAAAGCTAGAAAAGGGCATCCCCAACCCACAGAACAAAGGACAGAGAAAATATGGACAGTATCAGGACAATCAGTCCAAGCCGCAAACAAAGAAGGACACCAGAAAGACAAAGAAAGTTCCGGGAAGTGGTGCGACTTCCATAAGAGCCCTTGGCATAACACTGTTGATTGCTGCTCAAAGTAGTCACTGGTGGCTGAAGTGAAATCCTATGAATCAGATGCAGATTCAGACTCTGAGCCAGAACTAGAAAGGGGAAGATGGATCATTGACATGAAACCTAGTGCCACCGTTGCTACCACCAAGCTCTAGCCTGGTGAACCAGACGAGCCAGAAGAAGGAGAGAACCTCTTCCATTCATATATGTGGGTAAAAGACACCCCACTGCACTTCATCATTGATAGTGGTAGCCAAAATAACCTCATCTCACCAGAGGTCATCAAGCAGCTGGCCCTACCGACAACGCCGCACCCACAACCCTACACCATTGGATGGCTCCACCAAGGAAGCGATCTCCGTGTCAGCCAACAGTGCCAACTGTCGTACGACATCAAGCCCTTAAAATACAAGGTATTGTGTGATGTTTCTCCTCTCGAAGTTTGTGATGTTCTTTTGGGACAACCTTATTTATGGAAACATCATGTTGTATATGAGTCTAGGCCTCATAGTATTATTATTACTTTGAACAGGATACCCGAGGCAGTCCCACTTAGTGTTATTTCCTTGATCTCTGCTAAGAAATGTAGGAAGGTCATCTCTCAGACAGGGAAGTTTGTCTTCTTTGTGATTTTCTCTTAGAATAAGCGAAAGATCACAACCACATCCAGGATCTCTACGACCGACCTCTCCACACAACAAAAACAAGTAGATAAGGTCGTGGAAGAATACTCTGATATCTTCTCCTCATCTACTGGGGTACCTCTGCAATGCCAAGTCAAGCACCCCATCGATCTAACCCCCAACTCACCGCTTCCCAATGGGCCAATCTATCACCACTCTCTGTTAGAGAATGAGGAGATCAAGCGACAGATCCAAGAACTGCTCCACAAGGGGCACATCCGTCCCTGCTCATCACCTTGCGGGAGTCCAATCATGCTGGTATAGAAGAAATATGGAACATGGTGACTCTGCATTAATTACCGAGCTCTAAATAAAATCATAGTCAGAAACCGATACCCGATTCCCTGAATAGATGACCTCCTTGATCAACTCACGGGGGCCAAATACTTCATTAAGATTGATCTGAAGTCTGGCTACCACCAGGTCCCGATAGAACAAACAAATGTATGGAAGACCACCTTCAAGTCAAAGGAAGACCTTTTTGAATGGTTGGTCATGCCCTTTGGTTTGACAAATGCTCCATCATGAGGATGATGGATGATATCCTGCAACCATTCAATAATAATTTTTTAGTGGTGTATCTGGATGACATTCTAATTTACAACAAGACATGGGCCGAACACTTGCAGCATATTCAGTAGGTTCTGTAGACCCTGCGACAACACAAGTTATACGCCAACTTGGAAAAATGCTCCTTCGGCATGGACAGGGTCCATTACCTGGGCTACATCGTTGATTAACATGACGTACATGTGGATCCAGCCAAAATCCAAGTCATCCGTGACTGGCCAACCCCAACCACACTCACTGAGCTTCAGAGCTTTTTGGGCCTTGTCAATTTCTACCATAGGTTCATGTTGGGATTCTCCCATATTGCATGGACCCTTAGCTAAATAAACATGGGTGGTGGTAAGGAAAAATTTGTGTGGGGCTGGTCCCAACAACAAGTGTTCAATGATTTGAAGCAACACTTGTGCTTAGCCCCAATAATTTCATTACCAGACCTACAACAATCCTTTGAGATCGAGACAAATGCTTCAGACTATGCTGTGGGCGCCGTTCTCACTTAGCAAGGCCACCCCATGGTCTATCATAGTGAGACACTATTAGATGCTGTCTGTAAGTACCCTACTTACGACAAAGAAATGTACTCCATTGTGTAAGTCTGCCACCAGTGGAGACATTACATTCTTGGGAAGGAGACAGTCATCCACATTGATCATAAGCCACTACATTTCATTCAGACACAGGGAAAATTGCAGAATGACCACCATCAAAAGTGGTCCACATACTTGCAACAATTCCACCTCAACATCAAGTATAAAACAAGAAGCACCAATCGCGTCGCTGATTGCCTCAGCAAATCGCCAGTCGCGACACTCACCATGGTGATAGACTCTTATGACCATGAGACCTCTGGATGGCCCCAAATCTATGAGATAGACCCAGACTTTGCCACCACCTACCAAATGTTGGGTGCAAATGCAGTTGTCGATAATTTCCATCTTTAGGATGGGTTGTTGTGTCGTCTGGGCCATATCTGTTTTCCATCAAGCAAGCGAGCGAAACTGATCTGGGAACCCCACTATAGTCAGGTGGAAGGACACTTTGGTGTCGAAAAGATAGTGGTGATGCTACATAAAAATTTCTATTGGTCGAAACTTTGATAGGAGGTCAACAAGTACATCAGGTCCTGCACTGCCTGCGTTATTTCCAAACCAACCACTATGAAACATGGCCTGTACACCCCTCTCAATGGACTACATTTTGGGCCTCTCATCCACCAAGAAGGGAAATGACTGTGTTTTTGTGGTTGTTGATCGCTTTTCTAAGATAGCGATTCTGGTTGCCTACAAGAAGAGCATCATAGCAGAGGCCACTGCCAAGCTCTTCTTTGAATGAGTCTGGGTACATTTCAAAATCCCACAAACCATTGTCTCAGATCGGGACATTCGATTTCTCAGCACATTCTGGTTGAGCCTTTGGTCACTGCTAGACACCAAGCTCACCAAATCCATGGCCTTCCACCCCTAGATAGATGGCCAAACCGAGGTCGTAAATTGAATGATTGTGCATATTTTTCGCATGTATAATTCAAAGCACCCTTGCACATGGGATGAGATCCTTCCCTATGTCCAACATAGCTACAACCAAGCCCTGCATAGCTCAATCGACCACATACCCTTTCAGGTTGGGTTGGGATTCCAACCATTGGGTCCCATAGATGTTGCACTTCCCCTTGCGATCACCTCAACCGACTCATCTCCTGCTCCAACTGAAGCTAACAAAGCCACCTAGTTCATTGAGAAGATCCAACACATCTGCCAACATGTTTATGATATCCTACAGAAGTCCAATAATAAGTACAAACAACGCCACGATCAACATCAGATACCACATAAGTTTCAGGTGGGCAACAAAGTTTGGTTGTACTTGCAGAAAGAACGACCTATAGGACCCCATCGAAATATTTTCCCACTCCATTATGGGCCGTACACTATCACCAAGGTCATGGGGGGTAATTATTTTGAGCTCAACATTCCTCCTTTCCTTCGCCTACACCCAGTGTTCAATGTGGATCTCCTTTGCCCTTATTTCCCACCATTATTGGACACCTCAGAAGTCACAGAACATATGACACCAACAGAGCTCAACACCGACTACATACAATAGGCATCCCATGATCAGATTGTGGACACACAAATCAAGGGTACTCGACATCAAAGGATCCAACTTTATCGAGTCGTCAAAGCATGGCAGCTCCTGCACCAAGGCAAGTGGCTTACCCGGGGCCAAATTCAACAAAAAAATATTTATCTGATGGGGGAAATCAACGCAATGGAGACCATTGCTTCCTAAGGAGGGAGGATTGATCCAGGTGGATATCGATGGCCACCCATCTTTTCCAATTGGCTCAAAATAGTTTTCTGGCAATTTTGGCAATTTACTATTTTTAGCAGTTTTAACTTCTGGGGCCATTTTGAGTGCCTAAATGAAGTTTTTTAGGGATCAAGCTTCTCAATAATATCCTAAGGCATGTTTGATCCCCCAAAATGATTCTCCTTGAAGATACCTTTCCAACGAGCTATCATGCGCCTAAAACGAAGATCGTATGCAAAGGCTACGACCCCGGGAAGTTGATGTACTAACTTACCCAAACGGGGCCCACATGACTTTTGGCGCTTCATCTCCTAGGGTTAGGTTTTTG
>SNQJ01S0084268.1:0-34684 GCA_010110895.2 Picea sitchensis
CTTAACCTTCCAGATCTCGAAATTGTTCTTGCCATTAAATTTTTCAATTTCGAACTTAGCACTCTGCATCTTTTTCATTAGAGGAAACATAAAAAGAACAAACACCACTGTTCACTATTTGTAATATCCAAGACCTGAAAACAAAATATATGTGTGAAGAAATAAACTTGTGTAGTTTTCAGAAGAGAATAACATACATTCACCCTTTTAAAAAAAAAGATTTAATGAAAAAAGATTTACTTCACCTTATTCCTCCACCCTTCATCCTCCATATTATATTTTATTCTCAAATATAATAAAACCTTTCTTTAATACTTTCCAAAAAAGTAAAAGTATAAAAAAAAAAATCCCTTTTATAAAAGTAAAAGTATAAAACCTTTACTTTCCAAACAAGTAAATTGGAAAAATGAATACTAATCTTTCCAAAAAAGAGGTGAGCGCTCTTTATATATATCAGCGCTCCATTGGAGTGTACACGGGTGCGCTGCCCGAAAATTGGAGAGGTTGGCGCTCCCTTTAGCAGGTAAAGTGAGCGCTGGCTCTCCTCACAGCGCTCCCTTCCAAAACAACAAATTTTATTTATCAGCGCCGCCCGTATGTTTGGTCTCCAGCACCGGCGCGGCCCGTTAACCTGCTGTCCAGCGTCGGCGCCCCTGTGCAAATCTTTGCCAAGTGCTGCCAAAAAAACGAATTTCAACGGTGACTCTTCCCGGCTGCGTCCTCCTCATCTCCTCAGCTTTGATACCACTTGTTGTAATTGCCAGTGCGGAAATAACAATTACCATAAGACAATCAATACATATGAAAACAAAAAAGGACACAACAGTTTACGTGGTTCACCCAAATGTTGGGCTACGTCCACCAAGCATAGGTATCGGTCATTTTATTATTCAACTAATGGAGATTACAGTCAAATCTCACTCATCTCAGACACTCTCACAGCCTCTACGGACATACAAATTTATAGCAATATATGAGAAACTGATTAATAATTGTGATCTCATCCATATTCTAACTTAGGTGCATTGGTTACAACCAATCCCGGTTTATAGGATCTAGAATCCTATTCACGGATGAGTTTTGATGTATAATACTATCTTAGTTTATTGATACACGATTTAATGTATAAGAGCTCTGAATTAATTGATACACGGTTCGATGCATAACGTTTCCCAATGTTAAAAATTAAAATCGATTTCTTATTTTATTGATACACTGCTCAATACATAATGGTTCCCATTCTTGAGATTTGAAATAAGTAATTAAGAAGTGCTTCCCCATGTAAAATATTGAAATCGAATAAAATAGTACTTAACATTAACATTAACATTAAGAAGATAGAATAAAATAGTACTTAACATTTTTGTTGAGTTTGATGACGAAGTACAATTGTTTTATTCTATTTGAATGTCAAAATGCTTCATGGATAACAAATGTGTTGTCAAATTCCAATTCCATCACAGGTTAGCCCAATTTTTCTAGGATCTACAGAGCTCAGACTGCAGCACAGTTGCAAAGACCGCCCAGTGTTCACATAATTCTCAATATACTGCTCACTGTGATAATATCACTAAACAAAATAATTTCTTGATACTGTGCTATTCTCACACATAAACTCACCGAATATTTTTTAATGCAGATTCAATAACGCATAAACGAGCTTAAGCTTGTGGAGAAAGAGGGAAATATTTTCGGGAACTCATAAGCGAGCTTAAGCTTGTGGAGAAAGAAAGAAGATATTTTCAGGATGATTAAGTACTACAGAAATGAGAAATACATCAACACACAAATAATTAAATATATTATCAATTTCTTTTACAAAATATAAAACTATGTTTGGACAACTTCTGCAAACTGACAAAACACAGAGCTTATGCTCCGAGACTTCTTCTACTCCTTACACAGCTTTTGCTAACTATCCACTTTATTTTCTTATTCTCTATCTATCTATTCTTTTCTACATCAACTACCTACAGACTTATATCAACTACCTACAGACTCGGACATATATATATGAAAAGCCAAGATTACTTGTAGAAATAAAACTGACTCAAACATTTAAAAAGACAATAACTTCTATTAACTCTTATGTTTAACTCTTATGTACATAAGAAATCTAAAAAAACAAACTTACTTATTAAGACAACAATAACCTTTACTCACTCTTATCTACATAAGAAAACTCAAAAACATAATGATGGACTCATTTAATATCCCTCAACATTTCTTTTTTCCTTGACACACAGAATCTGCTTAATCCTGAAGCTCACACCTTGTAATTAATATTTCCAACAATTTTCCCTTCGATCACTGGTTACTGCAATTTTCTCAAAAGCTGTGCTTTGCGCTAATCGCGAACAGCAGGCAATACAATTAGCATGACTTTTTGTTGCGCCTCTACTCTACATCCATACGGACATGCACTTCAATCGACAAAGGCCCGTTTCAACCCTTTAGTCCTGAGTGCTCAGATCATGCTGCTTGCCTCGTTTTTTTTCTTTTTGACACTCAAACATGGCAGCGGTCTTCCTATTCCATTCGAAACCCTGGTTGATTGATTTGATTATTTCGAGATGATAACTTTAAATAACGCTTCTCTTTCACGTGTGGATGATATCGTCTTTGACGCGTTTAGGATTATTCATTTTCTATTCAGTTAACAGTGAACCATGCAGCTTAATGACGATTGGGGAATCCGCATTGCCCTAGGACTGATCCGAAATGAATTTCAATCTGCACGTCGAGGGTTTAGAAACAAAAAAGAAATATGTATAATAAAAAATTATCTAATCCATGCGAGACACACAAGTTAGCTGAATGATATGTTAAGTTAGAGATTCTTTCAACACAACTCATTGAAGACGTGCACCCACGGTTGTCAAAACGTTGGACGGTCTAGGAATCCGGTCGATGGCTTCTCTACCACTAGGGAAGGACAATATCAGTTTTGGGTGTGGAATATTGCAGCTATTGCACGCAGAAACATATGCTAGCTGGTTGTAAGTATATTCTGGTGTTCATTACCATATAGTTCGTTTTATTTATTTTTTATTTTTTTTTTTAAGAAATTTGATTAAATTTGAGTAAAATTACAATTTTTGTTGTTTAAATTGAATTTTTAAATAAATAATTATGTCTAAAGGCTTACACCTATTGATAATGGGCATAATTAATGATCTTTTAACTTTATTAAACCTTAAACCTTAATTTGATGGCTATGCATTGAAGATGCTGGCATATTCTTAATCGTCCTCCAAAATCAATGGGTCAGATTTATTGTCCATAACTTTCTTGCATTTATCAAGGCATCCGTTAACATGTTTACTTTTTAACATTTACCTAACCACATTAAAAAATTACTATAAACATATGTAATTGCTACCTTTAAATGATTAAGTAAAATTAAACCATGACATCTAAATAAATGCCCACATTCTGCTTCTGAACCGGCGTCTGATGTCACACATTTCATTTATCAACCATTTATGGTGCTCATTGATAGAGATTCTGTATAATGGGTGGCAGCATTTTCTGTATATGCATGACTGATGTCATTATTCGTAACCATCCAGCTAGCAGGCTGCCACATCTGTGGTGAAATACTTCTTGTAACTTTCCAAACGGATTCTGATCATTTCACTGCCATTTCCATAGATTATAGAGAGGATTGGATGCAGCGTACTCAATACAATTAACCTGAAACCTTAGCAGACGCAGGAGAGAAATTATATAGTCTTTGGACGTTTATCAATCATAAATTATATATCACTGTGCTAGTATGTATATCAATTGTGCTAGTATGTATATCAATTAGATTCTACAAATAACCATTCAAATTTGAAAATCCAACCATTTCTCCACGAAAAAAAGTAAAACGTTAAAACTATGACTACTAATACGATCAACAGAAATATCGGTCCCGGGCCCCTTCATTTCCTCCGACCTTAACCGGATTGTAGTTTCCGGTTATGGGAGAGCTAAGTCTCAATGTCAACGGCTGACTTTGATTATGGGTTGACTTTGATGATGGGCCCATTCCGAGTGCTCAACGTTCAGTAGTTTTAAATGTGATTGTTTGCATAACTTTCTTGTATGGCCGGTCCTCAGACAATCATCTAATTTCGAATTTTTTAATCCCCTTGCAATGTATTTATTATACAGATTCATCTTGTTGGTGCTGCGATAGTTGTTGCGTACTACCAATTGTAGTATTGCTGGTTTGATATAATTCGTTGAAGAGAATAAATGGAGGTTTGACACGCACATAATATTGCTAAATTAATAGTACCGCAACTCGTTATGCAGTTGGTGTATGCTCATAGGTTTATCTTGTCCAGTTTTTTTCGTTAACATGAAAGCTCTCTTCTCTAAGTCTAGATTTTTTTTAGGAATATGAAAGCTCTGTTAATATAATAATAATAATCTATTTTTAAGTTTATGGTCAAAACAGAAATCAAATTAATATATAAGATTTTTTTTTTGTGGAATAAGGGATTTTTCAGTGATTTGACTACTAAAGTTTATGGAAATATACATACCCTACCTTTCTCTATTTAAACCTGAACCTCTAAGAAAAAAACACAAGTTATTAACCATTAAACCCACTCAAATATCAACTATGAAACCTTGTAGCAAAAACCAAAATCTCCATCCTTAAAATAACTATGACAATCAGCACCCTCACCAAGAATAGTAACCTTCTGTGCATGGATAATCACAATAACTCTCGACAGTGTATTAAGGGACGATTAATAGCGAGGTTCTGTTGTAAACGTTTCTATATCTCAGCGTTGATATGATGTCGTGGATCAAGAATATTCGTCATAAAAACATATACACCATTGTTTGCTAACCATTATTGATTGATAATGTTCCATCAGAAGAATGATTAATCTGGCCTATCTTCATCGTAGAATGTCTCTTGTAACTAGCACAATTAACCACATCACACTTGATCGGCTTATGCCCATAGAGGAGAAGAACAGTTGATCAAATAAAACTTATAATAGTCACATATGTTTAAGAAAGAAACTGTTGAAATATAATTACTCTCAGCAATTAATTAATGTGCTAGGAAGCTCACAAAATTTACTTTGTAAACCCAGCTATAAACAGTTCTAGTTTAATTTTTTTGTGAGGTTCTCCAGATTGAAAGCTCTCCAGATGTTGAGCGGCAGCTNAATTGTAGTATTGCTGGTTTGATATAATTCGTTGAAGAGAATAAATGGAGGTTTGACACGCACATAATATTGCTAAATTAATAGTACCGCAACTCGTTATGCAGTTGGTGTATGCTCATAGGTTTATCTTGTCCAGTTTTTTTCGTTAACATGAAAGCTCTCTTCTCTAAGTCTAGATTTTTTTTAGGAATATGAAAGCTCTGTTAATATAATAATAATAATCTATTTTTAAGTTTATGGTCAAAACAGAAATCAAATTAATATATAAGATTTTTTTTTTGTGGAATAAGGGATTTTTCAGTGATTTGACTACTAAAGTTTATGGAAATATACATACCCTACCTTTCTCTATTTAAACCTGAACCTCTAAGAAAAAAACACAAGTTATTAACCATTAAACCCACTCAAATATCAACTATGAAACCTTGTAGCAAAAACCAAAATCTCCATCCTTAAAATAACTATGACAATCAGCACCCTCACCAAGAATAGTAACCTTCTGTGCATGGATAATCACAATAACTCTCGACAGTGTATTAAGGGACGATTAATAGCGAGGTTCTGTTGTAAACGTTTCTATATCTCAGCGTTGATATGATGTCGTGGATCAAGAATATTCGTCATAAAAACATATACACCATTGTTTGCTAACCATTATTGATTGATAATGTTCCATCAGAAGAATGATTAATCTGGCCTATCTTCATCGTAGAATGTCTCTTGTAACTAGCACAATTAACCACATCACACTTGATCGGCTTATGCCCATAGAGGAGAAGAACAGTTGATCAAATAAAACTTATAATAGTCACATATGTTTAAGAAAGAAACTGTTGAAATATAATTACTCTCAGCAATTAATTAATGTGCTAGGAAGCTCACAAAATTTACTTTGTAAACCCAGCTATAAACAGTTCTAGTTTAATTTTTTTGTGAGGTTCTCCAGATTGAAAGCTCTCCAGATGTTGAGCGGCAGCTCGTTTATGTAACTTGGTGTAATTTCTGTGTACGCTTATAAATTCATAGAACTGTAGCTGTATATACTTCTCTGCCCCATTCTAACAAAAGCAATATGTCTCTTTCAATTTTCTATTCAGTAAACCTGATCGCTTTTATATATATATATATATATATATATATATATATATATATATGAAAAACCAAAATTGATGTCACTCTTTGGAAGATAAAACGGACGAATACCTGTAGAGAAAGAGGAAATTCAAAAGAGAAACAGACTTTTTATTAATTTGTGATTATCCATTTAACAGATGAATTAGAATTAAGGATGATGGTAAGTTGTTTATTAATTTTTTAAAGTTGTCTTGTGATCCTGTGATCCCAAATAGCGAGCTTTATATTGGGGTAACGAGTGCCTTCACATAGTCTGAGTTTTCATATGTGTTATAACTAGCACAGCGGCTAATTCGCAGTTGGTGAATGTAGAAAGGTTTATCATTGGTAAAACTTTTTAAGTGTAGTTAAAAAAAAACTCTAATTAGCACAGTAAAAAAAAATAAAAAAGTCAAGTCCACTAAAATCCATGACACAGTGAAAACTAAACATGTAATAAATTAGCACAGTCACATAATTGTGGCTGATCAACCCCGAAAGGTTGATAAGATGAAAAGAATCCTTAAAAGAATATATTAAATTTTATTATTGATTAACAAATAAACGGTTGAGCTTCATTTATTTGGTGTTAATATTTTAATTTATGTTAATCACTTACGTGGCAATCAGTTAACTATCAAAGTAACTTTTAAATATAATTAGGTAAATGTAAAAAAGTAAGCACATAAACAGATGTCTTTATAATAGCTAGGAAGTTAATGATTGAAATAGCCATTTATTTTGTGTGACTACTAAGAATATTCCAGCCATATTTAATCCTGTCCATAAAAAACTTATTAAGCACTAAACCCCTATTAAATCTGCCCATTATCAATAGCTGTACGCCTTTCAACATAATAATTTGATTAATAGTTGTTGTGTTTTGTAGTGATGTTGTGTTTTATTAGGTCTTGTGTTTTATTAGTTGCTAGATTAAAAGGGAGCCGTAGTGTTTCTTACTAATATTAATGAAATGGATTTACTTCCTGTTAACATACTAGTGTTCATTATTGTCAAAGCAGTTTTGGGGTTATGGTTAGCCTACAAGTGTTTTAAGTATTGAAAAAATAACTATTTTAAGTGTTGAAAAAAGTTAACTATGTTTTGTAGTGGTGTTGTGTTTTATTAGTTGCTGGATTAAAAGGGAGCCGTAGTGTTTCTTACTAATATTAATGAAATGGCTTTACTTCCTGTTAACATACTAGTGTTCATTATTGTCATAGTGTTCATTATTGTCAAAGCAGTTTTCGGGTTATGGTTAGCCTACAAGTGTTTTAAGTATTGAAAAAAATAACTATTTTAAGTGTTGAAAAAAATAACTAGAGATTGCATTATTGATTGCTCAGAGGACACTCGGCATAATTCTAATTCTACTCAGGATGATTATAATCTAATTATCTCTAGGTTTTTGGATTGATCTCTTTATTCTGTTAAGAATGCATTCAATTTATCTATTCTTTTTTCCACTATTTGAGTTTTTTTCCACTATTTGAGTTTATGTATCCTTTTATATCCATAAAATTAAAATTTTGATAGTAATAATTTAATTTTGCAACTGGTAGGATCATCTTATTCAATATTTAAATTTTTCACTTGATAAAAGCATCTGGTAATTGTTTTGCGATTTTTTTTACCGTCCAGGGCTACGTCCAATTTGTTTTTCGAGACTTGCCATCACTTGGATTACTGGAATTGCTGATTACACGTGAGCGAATGGGTTCGTGAGTATGCCCATCACAAACCCTTACATTACCACGCCTTGATTGCGTTTTTAGGAAGCCTGGCATCCTCATTACCACGCGGATATGCCACTATAATAGCTATGGTCCATAGTTGTATCAGAGATATCGTGAATGCAGAAACGTGGCATCGAGCATGTCACCGTTCACACTTCATTAAAAAAAAAAAATGAACGTCTATCCCTAATATGATAAGTGTAATATGTGCTAATGAGTTTGAGGTAGTGTAGGTTAATCATGCAAAGGCTGATTGCATATATATTAATTCATGTTAAGCATTTAAATGTGTCAATTATATATCTTTAAAGTAATTTCTTAATATTATTAGGTCATCACATTAAGATTTTAGATTAAAAGACCATTAATTGTGTACATTTTCAATAGGTATATATTTAACTAGTTAAATGTTTACAGGGTAGTTTCAAAACTGAGCTATTAGTTGTGAGCATAACACTAACAAAACAATTTTTGTAATAAAAATTAACACTATTATTCTTAGCACATAAACTCATACAAATTTTCAGCACCAATTCAAGAACATATAAATCTACTTAAGATTAAATCATTCATGTGTTCAATTCATAAATATATCAACTTACAAATACTTAACGTATTACCAAGCTAAGGGTTGTTATAAAATACAATACTATGGAGACCTTGGGCATCTCCAATGCTTCTCTCTTCAGAGGTTCTACTACTTCTATATATCAAATACTACTAAGAATAAGACTAAGAATTCATTTAGAAGCTAACAGACTGAAACATTTACGACCACAATAAATTTTGAATGAATCTATCTTAATAAAAAGGCTTGAGAAAGATTAAACACCGGCTCCTTAATACCATTATTGCTTGTAGTAATTGAGTAAGTTGGTGGAGACATAAAGCTCACGGCTTATAATTAATATCTCCAACACTCCCCCTTAATTATAAGTAGGTGGGAATCACGAGACACTGAAATGCATCTCTTGCCAAAGATTTTTTAAATATATCTATGATTTGTTCTTTAGATGTGCAAAAAACTAAACAAAATTCTTTGTTATTCACCAATTCTCTAATAAAATGATACTTTGTATCAATGTTCTTGGTTTTCTTTTGAAACACATGATTATTTGACAACGCGATGGAAAATTTGTTATCGCTTAATGTTGTAGTTGGTTCATATTGTTCTTGCAACAAATACTTTAACATTCTTCTCATCCAAAAAACTTGACAAGCCATGCTTTGCGACATACTCAGCTTCAGCAAGAAAGAGTCACAATAGGCTTCTTCATTGATGGTCGTGACACTATTCCTGTTCCAAAATGAAATGTGTACCCATAGGTACTTTTCCTATCATCTATGTTTCCTCCATAGTCACTATATCCAACAAGTCTAAAATCTTTTGAAGTAGAATACATAATACCAAAGTCTTTTGTTCTATTTACATATCTCATAATTATTTTACCTACCTTCCAATGGGATTCTTTGGGAGTTTCCATGAACCTTGAAATCATGCTCACTCCATACATAATATGAGGCATTTTTGTTGTTAAATACATAAGGCTTCCTACCAACCTTTTCAACGAAGTGGGATCCACTTTAGATCCTTCATCTTCCTTGCTTAACTTCAATCCCTATATGACAAGTGTTGCGGTTGTTTGGACTCATGAACTTCAATGCCCAGAAAATATCTCGTAAGCCTCAAATTAGTCATTCCAAACTCATCCTTCATGACTGACTTAAATTCTTCTATGCCAAAGTCACATATAAAAATCAAATCATCTACATTTAAGAAAACATGAAACATATTACCTTGGTGATTTGGTTTGATGTACAATGCTCGCTCGCAGACACTTACTTGAAATCCATTCTAAGTGAGGTAGAAATATGTGCGACTGTACCAAGATCTAGGAGCTTTATTTAAACCATACACTTCCTTCTTCAATATGTATATATTTTTTTCTTGTCGTGGAATCTCATAGCCTTGTGATTGTTCCACATATATTTCTTCCTCTAAATGACCATTCAAAAATGTTGAATTTGCATCCATTTGATAAACAAGCCATTTATTATGTACAACAATAGCCAACACAGTTCTGAATGTGTCGATCCATGCAACTGGTGCAAATGTTTCATTAAAATTTATTCCAGGTTGTTGTGTGAAACCTCTTCCAACTAACCTTGCCTTGTGTTTATGCACATTACCATCTTCATCTTGCTTAGTTTTATAAATCCATTTGATACTTATCACATCCTTTCCCTCAGGTATATGTACCAATTTACATTTATGATTGTGTTCTATGCATTCAATTTCTTCATCCATGGCTTGTGCCCATACGTCATTCTTGATAACTTCTTCAAAAGTTAATGGATCATCTATTTGCGAAAATAGAGCAAAGACTCAGAATGAGTTTTCTTTATCAACATTGTATATGCTGCACACACTTCTTGTCTTCATTGGTAACAAACTTGCTAATGTTGGATCTAGAGACGTAGTACTATTCAGACTGCTTGCTAGAGTTTGTTACACTCTTAGTGTGATATTTCTTGTTTCACTGGAGTAGTCTGAGCTTGTGTCGTAGTTCGAGGAGTGGAAGGAACTACGCTCAGACTTACAATTGGTGTTTGAACCACTTCATGCTCCATGTAATCGCGACTGATAACATCAAGAATTTTAACTGTCCTCTCTATGCTTTCGTCCCATGCTTCAGTTTCCAAAAATTTAACTCCACGAATGATTATAATTTTTCTTTCAATAGGATCATACAATTTTTATGCTTTTGTATCTTCATAATACCCAACAAATATAAATTTATTCCTTTTGTTATGTAAATTCTTTCTCAGCTCATTTGGAACATGTGCATATGCGACACAACCAAAGACTTTTAAATGCGCAACATTATGCTTCATACATGTCCAGGCTTCTTGAGAAACTTTGTTTTTCACACTCTTTGTTAAACACTTGTTCATGATGTACAACGCAGTTACTACTGCCTCATCCCAATACTCATTTGACAAATGTTTGGCTGCTAACCTCCATGATGGTGTGATTCTTCCTTTCTGCAACACCATTCTATTGTTGTGTATACCATGCAATAAATTGCTTGTGAATGGCATGAAATTTACCAAAGTTCAAAAATTCTCTTGAAACATATTGACCACCTCTGTCAATTATTAAAACCTTGATGTAATAACCACTTTTCTTCTCCACAAGTGATTTGAACTCTTGAAAACAACCAAATGCATCATATTTGTGTTTTAGAAAGTAAATCCATAATTTTCTTCTAAAATCATCAATAAATGTAAGAGAATAGGTGTTTCCTCCTATAGATAGTGTTTTCATTCATCCACAAATATTTGAATGTATAATTTCCAATGGAGATTTTTCTCTATATGACCTGCCAATTGGAAATGTCTCTCTATGATTCTTTCCAAAGATGTATCTTTCACATATTCTTTCTAGTTTTTCAATTAATGACAAACTTTTCACCATATCCTTTGTATGTAGTAGCTTTAGACCTCCAAAATTTAAATTCCCAAATATAAATCACCACATCGAGGAATCATCCTTGACTTCAGATTGAAATGTTTCCTTCAATTTTGCATCATTTTCTTCTTCTTTCTTAGAATTTTGCGCACTACCTTCTTCTCTTTCTTCTTTGAATGCAGTGTCAGAGTGCACACATTTTGATTCATAGATAGCTTGTGTTATTTTGATCTCCATAGTTGGCTTCAATGTCAATGGAAACATTCTATTGCTTGTCATCTGAATTCTTCTAAAAATCCGATTTCTTGGATATTTGTCCAAAATCACAGAGTGATTATCTTCCATGTAGATTCTGTACCATTTTTGTAATAGTTGTCTTATGCTCATGAAATTATGTTTTATGCGAGCAAGATCATGCATAAATTTTTGCTCCCCCTATTTAGTTAAAATCTTAATACTCCCTTTGCCCAAGACAGTGACTTGGATATTGGTTCCAAGTGTAACTTTAGTTTGGAGTGACTTATCCAAACTAGAAAATAATTCTAAGTTTCCTGTCATGTGATTACTGCAACTTGAATCTTAATGCCATATGTCACATAGAATTTCTTGTGCAACATTGCATTCAACTGGGGAAATTATAGACAAAGCTTCAGCGCACACCATAAACATAGGTTGGTGGGAGTATTTGCAATGTTTGATTGATATTGACCTTGCTTGTTATAATTATATTGTCCCTTCCTTCATTCATATGGATAGTGTCCATACAATTTACAATAATGGCAATGAATCTTTGATATATCAAATCTCTAACCACTTGGCTAACTCGTATTTTGATTTTGACTTCTACCTCTAGTATTTGCAGGATTGCTATTGTGTCCTCCTCTAGCAGAACTCCTTCCTCTACCTCTAGATTTATATCCCCCCTTCCTCTTCCACGGCTCATAGATGACTTGCGGAAAACACATTTTCTAATGGAATAATTGATATACTTAATTTGTTTTCATGATTAATGAGGGATGCTTGTAGCTCATCTAGACTAAATTGACTCAAGCCTTTGTTCTCCTCCAAAGTCACAACAAGAGGATCAAATTTTGGAAGAAGACTCATAAGTACCTTCTCAACAACCTTTCTATCCTCTGTGGTTTCTTCATGATATGCAAGCTGATTTATCAAAAAAATAAGATGGGTGTAAAATGATTCTACTTAATATGTGTGTTTCATTGACAAAGTTCCAAAACCTCTTCTAAGAATTTCTAATTTTGAAGTATTGACTTTGTCCATACCTTGATAATGAGTTTGTAATATGTCTCATGCTTCCTTATCTTTCTTTTCTAATGCCACTCTTGGGAGTATGCTCTCATGCATGGCTTGATGTATATGGAACATTTCTCTTCCATCATTTTTCCTTTGATCTTTTAAGGTATCCTTCTTAGCTTATGTTAGGGCATTGTATGTTTCTTGATTTGTTTGTTCCATATAGTCATTTTCAACTATCTCCCACACATATTGACCCCAAAATAATGCCTTCATGGTCAAGGATGATAAATCATAATTTTTACTTGTAAAAGTGGGAGGTTGCAGATTCGATGTAGAAGCCATGATTTAAAATTTCAACAGACACCTTACAAAAAAGTTGTTGTTTAAAAATTCTCTTGAAACCTACTCTGATAAACCTTCTTTCATGCCATATCTCAGATCTAAAGTGCACATACCTACTCTATGTGCAACAGAGTTGCAAAGCCTATGCAGTTCAATGCTTCGTCACGATCTCTAAGAGCTTACTGCGTAGTTCCGAAACTATGTTGTAGATTGCATGTTGTGATGATAACACTAACAAAGAAATTTTTGTAATAAAAATTAACATTGTGCTACTCTTAGCACATAATCTCACATATATATTTTCAACACAAATTCAATAACATATAAATATCATGAAGCTTGTGTAGATATAGAGATAAAGTATTCTCAAAGTATTTACATACAAAATAACTCATAACTTAAATAATTCATGTGTGCAAGTCATAAATATATCAACACACAAATACTTGATGTATTACCAACTTGGATGTTGCAAGTTGTTACAATACAATACTATGTAGAGCTTTGACTCCAACAACTTCTACAAACTTTCAGAAACAGACTATGTACTCTCAAAATTCTCCAACTATCTTCAGAAGTGCTACTACTTCTATATATCAACTTTGTGTATTGACTACTTACATACTCAAAAATATAAATACTTCCTGTAAAAGCTAACCAACTCAAACACTTAAGAGGACACTAATTTTGACTCTAAATAACATGGCTTGAGCAAGATTAAAGATCAACTCATTAATAACACTCCCGCTTGCCGTAACTGACTGAGTTGGTGGAGAAGTAAAGCTCACGGATTATAATCAATATCTCTAATATCTCTGACAACTAGCACACCCTCTAACTTGAGGATGGTAAAAGACCATAGGTTTTGGCCAATAGGAACAATAAACTTGTAATAATATTTTATAATAGTTACCATATACAAATATATAAAGAGATTTATGAATATTGTTCCTATGAAAATATTAGGAACATATGAAATCATGTCCATTAAAAACACATCTATGATAAAAATATTATAAAGTAAATCTGTAAATCTAAAATTTTGTAAATCAATATTAACTGAAATTCGAATACCATTACCAAGTTCTCCTTCAACCCGATTGGGTTATGTGCATGGATTGGATTCTGCATTTTCAACATAAAGTTTTTTTTATTTATAAATTATTTAATTTAAAAAAATTAAACTTAAACACACGTGATGCATGTTGTTATCACAAGAATAAATTTTTTTTAAGAACTACCAAAATTGAGTTACTTTCATGAAAAATAAACATATATTAAATACAATCACGCCAAACTATAATACCATAAATAAATAAAAGCCTAAAATAATTATAAACACACCGAACTGATCAGAATCTTAAATAAATTATCGTTTTCTCAAAACCATTAAACACAATAATTATAAATTTATAATTATGATATTATATATAGAAGCCCCGGTGGAGGTTCAGTTTTGTAGTGTGTGTTGGCCTCTTTCTTGTTGCAGGTGGCTTTTTCTCAATCACGCTTTGATCCTAACCAACATGGTCAGGTTTTGGGTTCTTTGTCTTAAAGAAGATTAGACCTATACTTAAAGTGGTCATTCTCCTCAGTTTTGAGAGAAGGCAAATTGTTCCTTTTTCATAAGAAATTCTAAATTTTAAAGTGAGATTTGACTTCATTGTTTAAGTGATTTCTTATTCATGTTATATACAGCTACATACCAAAAATTGAATAAATAATGTAGGTAGTTCATTTAGCTATGTTGTTTTGCATATAAACAATGACTTATAACAAAATTATATATATGTATATGAATGCATTGTAAAATCTTCTAAAAGCATTAAAACATTATATTTTATTCATACGATTTTTTTTATTATTTTTTTTTTTAGCTTTTACGAAAAAAAAATATCTCCAATCTTACAAGCTGCTAATCATACTCAAACTCTAAAACCAATTGAAGGTTATATCGTCATAATATTATTATCCCTAACAAAAAAGTGGAGATTTTGGGCAAAACAAAGATTCAACCTAGACCTAGGAAATATAACTAAAGAAATGTTAGGAAATATAACTAAAGAAATGTTTTAGTGCTGAACGTGCCCACAATGAACGAAATTCCAATTTAAAACACTATTGTAATTGTACATACCTTACCTTCTTTCTTATGAATTTTGGCATAGATTGTTGTGCCTCTATTAAAATTCAGTTCTCAGCTCCTCTAAAACACTATAGTAATTGTACATACCCTACCTGTTGGATAGTAATCGTTTCACCGCCTGAATAACGATGGATCGGTGGCTGTTTTGACTCTTCAAGATTCGAGGATTTAGCACCAATTTACTGATTTGTCTTAAATTGCTCAAGCGGTGGCCGCCTTAACCTTTGCAGGCCATGAGACACCATTACCGCCTTAATTAAATTATTTCTAAGATCGAAGGGGCAGTTTTTTGTTCTATATTTAGGGAATTTTTGTTAGTGTTTAAGTGATATTGGGAAAAATGGATTGTAATCTGAGTGATTTGAAAAATCACATTTTTTAATCAAAGTCGCTATTGTGCATTCATTTTTTATTGATTTTGTAAACTCATTTTATTTCTGGATAAGATTCGCTATTGAGAAAATATGGTAATTACTTGGTTCTTCCAATTCATACCTTAGCCTTAAGAATTTCTGTGCACGAACTTATTTGTTGGAGCGCGCGGTGTTGGAGTGTGCGGAGTTTTGCGATTTGGCAATAGTTGTTTCATTTTTCTTTTTGTGTCAGGTGTTTGTAAATGTTGATACCCAAACTTCGATTGACCTTCGTTTTCTATATTTGGTTTCAGAGCCTGCAGTCTATCCTGCTATTGATTAGTTCATTGCAGATTGTTCATGTTGGTGCCAAATTTTACCCTCTTGTTTTCCTACACGATTTTTTTTTTCTTTTCCAAATTTTTATATAAATGGTTGCGTCTCGTAGTAGTTCTTCTCAAGTTCAGGTTCCTATCCTAAGCGAGAAGTCATATGACTCTTGGTATATTCAAATGAGGACGATTTTACGTTCTCAAGATTTATGGACCTATATTATTTATGGTTATGCTGAGCCAGTAGATGTAGAAGAAGAATTGGCTCTCTCTAATGCTGACCGTGTTTTGTTAAAGTAAAACAGGAAAAAGGATAACAAATCTATTGGATTAATCTAGCAAGGATTAAATGAATCCATGTTTACGAAGATTTCTAGTGCTACATCTTTGAAGATGGCTTGGGATATCCTTGAAATATGTTATCAAGGTGTGTCCAAGGTGAAGACAGTCAAGTTGCAGAAATAAAGAAGGGGCTTCGAAAATCTGAAGATGAAAGATAATGAAAGTGTTGATACTTTCATGACTCAAGTGATGAGTGTTGTGAACCTTCTTAGGTAGTATGGAGATGATGTTGAGAATAAGAGAGTTATTGAGAAAGGGCTGAGAAGTTTACCCAAGAAGTTTGAACTTGTAGTTGTACCCATAGAAGAATTTAAAGATTTAACTCAAATGTAAATTAATGAATTAACTGGTTCTCTTGTTGCTCATGAATCTAGGATATCTAGATATGAAGAAGGAACATGCTTTCAGATCCCAACTGCATGTTACCAGAGGTAGAGGCAGAGGAAGGTCTTATAATAGTGGAAGAGGAGGTCAATTTTTTGGTCGAAGGGACAACATAACTGAATTAGAGTCTGAGGAGAAGTCCCAACAAAATCCTCCTAATTTAAGAGGGAGAAACAACAAACCCTGGCAACAAGAAAATAAGAGGTTTGATAAAACTAAAATACAATGTTATTATTGTAATAAGTTTTGGCATTTTGCTAACAAATGTTGGAAGAAGCAGGAAGATGTTGGAAAACAGTCTGCACATATTACAAATGAATTTCACGATGATCAAAATCATGTGTTCTTGACTTGTAATGTTACTCAGGAAAGTGCTAATGATATTTAGTTTTTGGATAGTGGTTGCAGTAACCACATGACTCATAATAAGGATTTATTTTCTTTTATTGATACTAGTATTCAGTCTGAAGTAAAACTCAGAAATGACTGTAAGGTTACAGTTAATGGTAAAGGTGTAGTTTCAGTTTACACTAACAATAATCAGAGAAGAAATATTGACGATGCTTATTTTGTTCTTGGTTTAAAATGAAATCTTATTTGTGTTGGACAGCTAATGGAGAAAAAGTATAGAGTGTTCTTCAAGAAAAGGTATGTACAATTTATGATAAATTACCCAACAACAAATTGATTGCAAGAGTAGAGATGACCACAAATAGAAGGTTTCCACTTGTTATGAGAAATGATTTGAGTGGTTCTTTGAACGATTACAAAGATGGAAGTTTAGATGAATCTTGGTTATGGCATTTGAGATATGGTCATTTACATTTTCGTGGCTTAGATCTGTTACAGAAGAAGCAGATGGTAAAGGAGTTGCCCTTTATTCAACAAACTCCAAGCTCTTGGGAGAGTTGTATACTTGGGAAGCATCACAGAGAGAAATTTGTTTCTGGTGTTTCCTATAGAGAAAAAGCTCCATTGGAAATTGTCCACACGGATTTGTGTGGACCTATGCAAATATCTTCTTTGAATGGTAGTGTTTATTTTATGACTTTTATTGATGATTTCAATAGGAAGACTTGGTTGAATTTGTTGAAGAAGAAATCTGAAGCCTTTAAATTTTTCAAGAGATTTAAGTCTATGGTTGAGAATGAGAGTGGTTGAACCATTAAGATCTTGAGGTCTGACAGAGGAGGTGAGTATAAGCTGAATGAATTCAATGAATTTTGTGTTTTTCATGGAATTAAAAAGCAGTTTACTACTCGATATACTCCACAGCAGAATGGAGTGTCTGAAAGGAAGAATCGGACCATCATGAATATGGCTCAAAGCATGTTGAAAGAGAAGCATCTTTCAAATGAATATTGGTGAGATGCGGTCATTTTATTTTTCTATATATCGAAGAGAGGTTCGACTAAGACCTTGAGGAATCGCGTACCTCAGGAAGCCTGGTATAGTAAGCCTTGCAATGTTTATTATTTCAGAATTTTTGGATGTGTAGCATATGCACATGTACTTGAAGAAATTAGGAGGGGATTTGATGAAATAAGTGAGAGATGTATCTTTTTTTAATACAGTGAAGAGTCTAGGTCATATAGACTCTAGAATCCCATCAACAAGAGGTATGTAATCAGTAGAGATGTTTAATTTAAAGAAGAGGAAGCCTGGTATGGAAGTATTGATAAAATTGTTTTAGAGGGAGCTGTGTTACCCTGCGAAGATGATGATGGAGCTGAGCAGGATGAAGGAGGTGGACAGTTGGTTCCACATGCACATACGCATGTAGCGAAAATTCCTACAAGGGAATCACCAAATATCATCCCATCTCAATTTAGAATGCCCAAAACTCATGAGCGTGGTGAGCCATATGTACATAGTGGACATCAAACAGATTCACACGTAAGTAGAGAATTAAATCCTACTTTAGCTTCATTGGAAAACAGATTTAAAGGTCAAAAGACTAGGAGCTTAAGAGAATTATATGATCATAATGAAGAAGTAGATCAGATTTCAAATTTTTCATTAATGGCATGTGATACTGTAATTTTTTATGAAGCTACTAAAGAGGATGTCTAGATAAAAGCAATGGATGAGGAGATTGATTCCATTGAAAGAAATAACACTTGGCATCTTGTCGATTTACCTGAAGATAAGAACAATATTGGTGTTAAGTGGGTTTATAAGACTAAGCTAAATGCAGAAGGTGAAGTTGAAAAGTATAAGGAAAGACTTGTAGCCCAGGGGTTTAGTCAACAACCCGGTATTGATTACAATGAAATCTTTGCTCCTGTAGAAAGAATTGACACTGTGAGGATGATATTACCTATTGCAGCTCAGAATAAGTGGATCATGCATCAAATGGACGTTAAGTTTGCATTCTTGAATGGATGTTTGGAAGAAGAGGTTTATGTAAGACAACCTCCATGTTATGAGATTGATAAGCACAGAGCTAAAGTTTACAAGTTAAGGAAAGATTTATATGGATTAAAGTAGGCATCCAGAGTTTGGTATAGCAGGATTCATGAGTACTTGCTTAGTGTTGGATTCAACAGAATTCCAAGTGAACCAACTTTGTATACAAAGGTAAACCGGGAAGGTAAAAATTTTATTGTCTTTTTGTGTGTTGATGACTTGATTTTTACTGGAGATCTATATGTAGATGATTTTAAAAATGCAATGAAAATAGAGTTTGAGATGACTGATTTAGGATTGATGAAATATTTTCTTGGAATTGAAGTGGATCAATCTGATGATGGAATTTTCATTCGTCAAACTAAATATGCAAATGAAGTATTAAAAAGGTTTAGAATGTTGAATTGTAAACCAACTACAACACCAATGGAAACTTGTACTAAAATTAGCAAATATGATGAGGGATCATATGTTGATCCAACTCTGTATAAGAAGTTGGTTGGAAGCCTTATTTATTTAACAACAACCAGACCTGATATTATGTTTTCTATAAGTTTAATTTCCAGATTCATGGAGACTCTGAAGAGTACTCATTGGCAAGCAGGAAAGAGGATCCTCATATACATTGCTCAAACAACTGACTTTGGTATAAGATACACATCAAACTTGAACTTTGAGTTGATCGTATATACTAATAGTGATTTTGCAGGTTCCATTGATGATAGGAAGAACACATTTGGTTATGTGTTTAGCCTTGGATCTGGAGAAGTGGCGTGGGCATCAAAGAAACAACTCATAGTGACTTTATCTTCTACTAATGTAAAGTATGTTGCAACAACAACAACTGTCTGTCAAGTTGTATGGATGAGAATAATCTTAAATGAATTATTGCATGAGCAGAATGGTGCAACTCAAATTGTGTGTGATAATAAAACTGCCATTGCATTGCCAAAGAATCACGTTTTTCACAAACATAGTAAGCACATTGATACCAGATATCATTTCATTCGAGAGTTGGTAAATGGTAAAGAAATTTATGTTCAGTTCTACAGGTCTGAAAAACAATTTGCAGACATATTTAAAAGGCCTTTGGAAAATGAATTGTTTAAAATTCATAGAGATAATATTGGGGTCTGTAAGTTGTAATGCTTTGTTAAACAACAATCTTCTATTGCATATTTTTGATTGTTTTGTTTTTTAAATGATTAAGAGGGAGTATGTTGGATAGTAATCATTTCACCTAACGACGGATCGATGGTCGTCTTGACCCTTCAATACTCGACGATTTAGCATCGATTTACTGATTTGTCTTAAATTGCTCAAGCAGTGGCCACCTTAACCATTGCAGGCCACGAGACACCATCACCACCTTAATTAAATTACTTCTAAGATCGAACGAGCAGTTTTTTGTTCTATATTTAGGGAATTTTTGTTAGTTTTTAAGTGATATTGGGATAAATGGATTGTAATCTGAGTGATTTGAAAATTCACATTTTTGAATCGAAGTCTCTATTGTGAATTCGTTTATTATTGAGTTTGTAAACTTGTTTTATTTCTTGATAAGATTTGCTTTTGAGAAAACACGGTAATTACTTGGTTCTTCCAATTCATACCTTAGCCTTAATCATTACTTGGTTCTTCCAATTATTTGTTGGAGCGCGCAGTATTGGAGTGCGCGGAATTTTGTGATTTGGCATTAGTTGTTTTCTTTTTCTTTTTGTGTCGAGTGTTTGTAAACACTGATAGCTAAACTCTGATTGACCTCTATTTTCTATACTACCTTAGTTTTTATGAGTTTGGCATAGGTTTTTGTGCCTCTATTAAAATTCAGTTCTCAACTCCTCTATTGCAGGCAATATGGCTCTATTAAAATTCAGTTCTTAGTTCCTCTACTGTAGGCACATGTATTGTTCATTTCATCTCGCTTCCTTCCAGATGCTCAAGTTTTGTCAGCCTAGTTGTTTTTTGTTTCGAGTTGTGTACCTGATTCAAGCCCTAGATTGTTTTCTATGCGTTAATGTCTACCAAGAAATTTCTCTCTTGTGTGGGTTAGTGTTTAGCATACAAATTGTGAGTACATTTTTTTTTCTTCCGTAATTTGCATATGACTTGTTTGTTGGTAATTGATGCAGTCTTGTCAATCATCTGACATGATGCAATCTATTTACAGTTTTCTTTTATGTCGGTTAGTATTCAAGTATAGATTGTCTGACTAAATAATGCATGAAAAATGAATGAGTAGATTTCTAAACTCAATTGTTGTAAGTATTCAATCAGGAGCAGCTAACTGAGGCTATGTATTTTTATAAAGATCAAGGTTGATCACAATGAATGCAACCTTTTTGTGCCATTAGAATTTTTTCTTCTTTCTATGATATTGTGATTTAATCATTTAGTATTTAGCATATTGTTATGCTATTTCATTGAATGACTATCTAGTCCATAGATAGGCCTACATAGATCCTTCATTTGGTATCAAAGCTCATTGTTGTTTTAGGGCAATCATGTCAAACTCTAATTCATTGCCCATTCCAGAATTTAATGGAAGTGATTATGATTATTGGTGCATCAAGATGATGAATTTTTTGATAGCGAAAGATCTATGGGAGATTATAGAAATGGGTTATGAAAAGCCATAAGATTATACCACTCTTAATGCAAATGATAGAGTAGCTAAGAAGGAATCTAGAAGGAAGAATGCTCAAGTTTTATTTCATATTCAAATTGCTCTTGATAAAAGCTTGTTTCCAAGAATTGCAGGTGCAAAGACAGTAGCGATTTCCTGGAATACTCTATAAAAATCTTACCAAGGCAGTGATGAAGTCAATTTTTTCAAGCTACAAACATTGAAAAGAGAATTTGAGAATTTGAAGATCCAAGAAGATGAAAATGTAAGTGATTATTGTGTGAGAGTAAAAGATGTAGTCAATAAGATGACTACTCTTGGAGAAATTGTGGACAAAGAGGTTTTGATTAAAAAGGTATTGAGGTCTCTAACACCAAGGTGGAACCATGTTGCAATAATTATTGAAGAAAGCAAGGATTTGTCTACTCTTCAGTTTGATCACCTAGTTGGATCTCTTATGTCTCATGAATAAATATTGATAGATTCATTTGGAGAAAGTGTCGAGAAATATTTTTCATCAAAATTGCAAATTACAAAGAATGAAGATGCCAACACTAGCAACAAAAGAAACCAAAGCCAAGTTAGAGGTCAAAATAAAAATTATCCAAGAGGAAGAGGCAGAGGAAGATTTGATAAAATAAATATCTAGTGCTATTATTGTAAAAGGTATGGTCACTTTGAAAGGGATTGTAGATTAAAAGAAGGCAATAATAAAAAAGGTGTTAATTATGCTCAATAAGGTGATGAAGCCTCTTCAAACAATTTATTTTTATCTTATGGCAAAGCTGAAAATGGCACTAAATATATTTGGTATTTAGATTCAGGGTGTTCTAACCACATGTCAGGAAATAAGAAGCTATTTTATACAATGGATGGGAGTTTCAAATCCAAGATCAAGCTGGGTGATGAAAAAGCATTGGAGTTTGTTGCGAAAGGAGCTATGGAAGTCCATACTAAAGAAGGCATGAAAAGTGTTTAATACATTCATTACACTCCACAATTAAAGCATAATTTATTGAGTGTTAGCCAATTGTGTGAGAAAAATTATAAGGTGGTGTTTGAAAATCAACAATGTACAATTTATGATAAGAATAGAGGCAATAGGGTGGTTGCAATTGTGCCTATGTCAAAGAATAGGATGTTCCCATTGATGTTTGGAGAACATAAGAACCATCTTGCCAATATTCCATATGAAGAAAAAAGTTGGTTGTGGCATCTTAGGTATGGACATTTGAATTTTCATAGTCTCAAGCTTCTAACATCAAAAGAATTAGTTTATGGNTACTCTTGGAGAAATTGTGGACAAAGAGGTTTTGATTAAAAAGGTATTGAGGTCTCTAACACCAAGGTGGAACCATGTTGCAATAATTATTGAAGAAAGCAAGGATTTGTCTACTCTTCAGTTTGATCACCTAGTTGGATCTCTTATGTCTCATGAATAAATATTGATAGATTCATTTGGAGAAAGTGTCGAGAAATATTTTTCATCAAAATTGCAAATTACAAAGAATGAAGATGCCAACACTAGCAACAAAAGAAACCAAAGCCAAGTTAGAGGTCAAAATAAAAATTATCCAAGAGGAAGAGGCAGAGGAAGATTTGATAAAATAAATATCTAGTGCTATTATTGTAAAAGGTATGGTCACTTTGAAAGGGATTGTAGATTAAAAGAAGGCAATAATAAAAAAGGTGTTAATTATGCTCAATAAGGTGATGAAGCCTCTTCAAACAATTTATTTTTATCTTATGGCAAAGCTGAAAATGGCACTAAATATATTTGGTATTTAGATTCAGGGTGTTCTAACCACATGTCAGGAAATAAGAAGCTATTTTATACAATGGATGGGAGTTTCAAATCCAAGATCAAGCTGGGTGATGAAAAAGCATTGGAGTTTGTTGCGAAAGGAGCTATGGAAGTCCATACTAAAGAAGGCATGAAAAGTGTTTAATACATTCATTACACTCCACAATTAAAGCATAATTTATTGAGTGTTAGCCAATTGTGTGAGAAAAATTATAAGGTGGTGTTTGAAAATCAACAATGTACAATTTATGATAAGAATAGAGGCAATAGGGTGGTTGCAATTGTGCCTATGTCAAAGAATAGGATGTTCCCATTGATGTTTGGAGAACATAAGAACCATCTTGCCAATATTCCATATGAAGAAAAAAGTTGGTTGTGGCATCTTAGGTATGGACATTTGAATTTTCATAGTCTCAAGCTTCTAACATCAAAAGAATTAGTTTATGGCTTGCCTAAGGTTCAAGAACAAAAGGATATTTGTGAAGGATGTGTTAAAGGAAAGCATGCAAGAGAGAAATTTTCAAAAGGAAATGCATGGAGGGCCCATTATCCACTTCAGTTCGTTCACTCAGACATTTGTGGTCCTATGCAGACAAAGAGTTTGGGTAAGTCATCATATTTTATTACTTGTATTGATGATTACTCACGAAAGTGTTTGTTTTATTTTTTCAAGACTAAGGATGAAGAATTTGATACATTCAAGAGGCTTAAAGCCCTTGTGGAAAATGAAAGTGGTTGCAAAATCAAGTGCTTAAGGACTAATCATGGAGGAGAAATTTGTTCAAAAGATTTTCGAAATTTTTATGATATGAATGGCATCAAAAGACAACTCACCACTGCTTACACACCTCAACAAAATGGAGTAGCAGAGAGGAAAAATAGTACAGTGGTGGAAATGGCAAGAAGTATGTTACAAACCAAGGGATTAAGAAATTCATATTGGGGTGATGCAATTGCTACATCTGTATATATTCTCAATAGATGTCCCACAAGTGCACTTGATATCATGAATCCATATGAAGCATGGTATGAAAAAAAACCTAATCTTAGTCATTTTAGAGTCTTTGGTTGTGTATCCTGTGTCCATGTAGTTGATCAAAAGAGACAAAAGTTAGGTCCAAAAAGTGAGTTATGCATTCTTGTTGGATATATTGAACAAAGTAAGGCTTACATGTTGTATAATACCCTCACTAATAGCATTTCTATGTCAAGAGATGTAATTTTTTATGAAGGGGGAGTTTATGGTCATAAAAAATGCCATGATGATATGTCTAAATCTGTTTTGGATAGGGATATTATTGATGATATTGATAATGATTATCCCACTAATATTTCAGTTCCAAGTGCTACAAATCCACCAAGTAGCCCCTCATCTAATTATTCAGTTCCAAGTGCAAGCCCAACATCAAATGCAAATTCTGCAAGGAAGGTAAGAAGATTAAGTGACATTTATCAAAGGAGTAAAAGTCCAACACATGAAGAAAATCTAATAGGTGAGACTGTAAATTTTTCTTTACTTTCCAAGGCTGATTTTGAACCATCATGTTTGAAAGATTCATGTACTAATGAGGTTTGGTTGCAAGCAATGCAAGAAGAGATATTCTATTCACAGGAATGATACTTGGGAGCTTACAGAAATTCCACATGACAAGAAAAAGATTGGTACGAAATGGGTCTACAAGACTAAGTACAATAGTGATGGGAGTGTTGAAAGACACAAGGAAAGATTAGTTTCTAAAGGCCTCACACAAAGGTATGGAATTGATTATGAAGACACATTTGCACCAGTAGCAAGACAAGAGACTGTTAGAATGATGATTTCATTAGCAGCTCAGAAGAAATGGAGCATTCATCACATGGATGTGAAAAGTGCAGTTTTGAATGGGTACTTAGAAGAAGAAGTGTTTGTGGAACAACCACAAGGTTTTGAATTGCAAGGAAAATAACATCAAGTATACAAGTTGAAGAAAGCTTTATATGGCCTCAAGCAAGCACCAAGAACATGGTATGCTAGAATTGATGGATATTTTTAGGAGAGTGGCTTCAATAGAAGTAAAAGTGAACCTACACTTTACTACAAACAAGAAGGTAATGATATTCTTATTGTAAGTCTAYATGTTGATGACTTATTATATATGGGTAGTAGTTMTAAKATGAAGGAYGAATTCAAAATTKCTATGATGAATGAATTTGAGAWGAAAKRTTTGGGTCTCATGCAATATTTTTTGGGTATGGAGGTTTATCAAAATGAGGATGAAATTTTCATTTGTCAAACAAAGTATGCAAAAGATATGTTGAATAAATTTGATATGGTAGATAGTAAACCAGCCTCCACTTCAACTGCACATGGAATTGTGTTGTGTAGAGATGATGGTGCTGAAATAGTTGATGAGGCAACATACAGAAGTATTGTTGGAAGTTTGATGTTTCTAACCCACACAAGACCTGATATTGCTTATTCAGTTTGTCTTGTTTCAAGATACATGACAGAGCCATCTAAAATACATATGAAGGCAACCAAGAGGATTGTGAGGTATGTGAGAGGAACTCTAAATTTTGATATTCATTACTACACTTGTAAAAGGTTTAATCTTGTTGGATTTAGTGATTCTGATTGGGGAGGTAGTTTGGATGACCGGAAGTCTACATTTGGTAATTGTTTCTCTTTTGGTTTGGGGTTGATTACTTGGAGCTCAAAGAAACAAAGTATAGTTTCACTTTCATCCACAGAAGTAGAATATGTTGCAGTAACCTCAGTAGGTACACAAGCATTATGGCTTAGAAAAATTCTACAAGAAATTGAAGAGAAGCAAATTCATCCTACAGTGATATTTTGTGATAACACTAGTGCCATCAAATTAGCCAAGAATCCAGTCCATCATAGAAGGATAAAACATTTGGATTTAAAGTATCATTTCATTAGAAATTTGGTACAAAAAAAAGAAGTAAAAACCCTTCAAAGCATATCAACTATAAAAATGATAAAAAAAAGGTATGTTGAAGTATGTAGAAACCCTTGTAACTTTTTTAAACTTTGAAGTGCTTAAACTTTGGTATAAACCCTTCTCACTTGTTTAAACTTTGTGTGAGTTTTCAAAACTTTTCTAGTTAACACTTCACTCATTTTTAAAAGCATATCAACGATAAAAATGATAAGAAAGGTATGCTGAAGTATGTAGAAACCCTTGTGACTTGTTTAAAGTTTGAAGTGCTAAAACTTTGGTATAAACGCTTCTCACTGGTTTAAACTATGAAGTGATAAAAGTTGGTATATATTTTTTATTACCTCAATGAAAAAACAAAACCTAAAAAATAATATAACTTTTTTATTAATTAAACTGAGTTAAATTAAGTCAAGTGAAAGGAGGAAAAAAAATATTTCACACTGAAAAGAAGATGTATTCCATGGTCAACGCCATTGTCAAACGAATTGAGTAGGTTTATTTATCTTGTGCGGTACTGATTTAACAATTTTGCCAATTTATTGGTGGACATTATTATTTAGTTGTGTGAAGATTTTGTTTCGATATAATATGTTTATATGTGAATCAATACTTAATAATGATTTTGTTTTCATTCCTAAATAATTAATGGTCTAAAAAGAAGAAATTCATCTAAAATTTGCATAACCTTAGTTCGATCCTAAGTAGTTTAATTTAGAAACATTACAAACGACAAACGTGTGGACTATTTTACAAACATATAAACTTATTTTGGAAGAAGGTTTAGTCTTATTGATTTTCTATTTTACTGTTTTTTTTTACATGAATTATAATGAACCATTAATAATTTGACACTTCGTATTAATAAGGTGGAAGAAACCTTTTTCATTATGATGAACAACTATTGAATGAAATAAGAAAGAGACAACTTATAAAATAAAATAATATTCATTTTTCTGAAACTTTCTCAAATACACTATGGCTCCAAGTTCGATAAGCATAGCGATGTCAGAGAAACAATCCATCGCCTGCCGTTCCATTCCCCATCATCATAAAACAGTTCCCTGCAAATGCATGATCGAGCCGCCCATGCACTGTCGACTACCCAATGGGAAGTAAACCCATGTGATAGGTTTTCGACATATCTATAGGCCCCATTAAATCTCCGCCATCAATTAACTCAAGCCGTGAACGGCTTGATTTTCTCTGGGCTGTTTTTGTTTTGCGCCAAGATTCTCTTGGGGAATCCCACGGGATCTCCACCACCATCTGATCTTCCTCCCCGTCGAACAGTCCGCATTTGCTCGGTTATTTCTCATTATCTCCATTTTTAATTCGATCGCCAGCAGACCTTCCCTCCCTGTATCCTTAGGCATCGGTGATTGATGACTTGGTAGCTCCCAACGACATTTAATATTTGAAATGAGTTAGGTTTTCTGTTTTTAATTAACGTGTGGAACTGGGTAAAAAGGTGAGGAGAGACCGAGTTGAGAAGAAGCTTCTAAATACATTTAATATTTGTAATGAGCTGTTCTTGTGGGGCAGTTTCATTGGTAAGTGTCGTGAAAATGAAGTTTCATGAGGTTTTGAGTTCAACCCCTTGATTTATAATGTGTGTTGTGTAAGGGACATGGTGGGCACACCTAGAGGTTATAGTGGTAGCAGTTAGATAACATGACCACCTGTAACGCAAGCAACTGCCCAACTAGTTGCTGATTCCCGTATATATATATATATATATATATATATAAAATAAGTTAGATTTTCTGTTTTTTTATTAACGTGTGAAACTGCGTAAAATGTGATTGGAGAGACCGAGGATTAAGTGTGGAACTGGGTAAAAACGTGAGAGGAGAGAAGAAAGCTTAAACAAAAAAGAAGACGGAGAAGAAAGATAGAATAGTGGAGACGGAAGAGGGAAGAATAAGAAGAATTAAAAATAAGGAAAATGAATAGGTTTAATTTTATGGCAGTTTAGTGAATAACATCATAGTTGCAATTTTTATCATTAAAATTAGAGTACCATTATTTATATTATAATTATTATAATAATAGTAGTTGAAGTTCTTTAAGGTGTGTCAATAATGTAATCTTCTATTTTGAAGTTTAATAGAAATTCTTTATGTATTTGTATAATAAGTTTTTATATTTTATTTAGATGTTTTAAATTGTTGTCGTTTATCAAATTAGGAGCATCTTGTTGTGGTTTATCAAATTAGGAGCATTTTTTTTTTTATAGGAGAACAATTGTAGCGTAATGAGAGTTGTTGAGTAGAATTGTTATAGGAAAAAAAATTGTAGTTTCATGAAAGTTTTTTTTTTTTAACAAAACTATAAAAAGAAAAATTCTATAAAAGGAAAAATTTGTTAATTAATAGTATAACAAATTGAAAAGCAGCATGAATGGAATGGAGAGGTAAAAATAGCATGGATATTTTGCAAATGAATTCACATAAGCATTGAACTCACATAAGCATTAAGAGCTATACATGGCCTTAATGAACTATCATAGAGTTATAATGCCGATATGAAACTAAAATTAGAGCCCATTCACACGCACACATAGATTAAGCCCCTTAAGGTATTAATTAAGGTATTAATTGTGCAATTCATAATTCTAAAGGTTAGTAGAAACTAGTGGTGATAATTTGGAAAATTTCCCCGTACTTCTATGCTTTTGCTTTTCTTTTAATTTATGTGTGCATGTTTCCCGTTGTTGTTGTGCACCCTTTTTTGGTCTAGATTTATAAACTTGTTTTTAATTTGGAAATTCTCATCGTACTTCTATGTTTCCTTTTTAATTTATGTGTGTATGTTTCTCATTATTGTTGTGCACCCTCTTTTGGTCTAGATGTATAACCTTGTTTTTAGTTGTTTATTAGAGCTCCACCCATAACTACATGACATAAAAAAAGACATTAATTCAAATGTACTTTGTTAGATAGTTTATACCTATAATAAATGTGGTGGTTTTTGTAGTCATGGACAAGGCATTGTTACTCTTATTAAACTTGATATGGAACTAGTAAGATAATTGTTTGGATATTTTAAACTATGTCATTAAGTTTATAATGTATCCATGTTTTTTTTACCATAATAACTAAAAGTACACTTTTCCTTTTTTCTACTACTGTTATGCATCCATAACAACTAGATTTTACTCTTCTAATAAATTTGGATGTAAATTATTTACCATACATATCTAAGTCATATGAGCATCATAACCATAATGATCAAAGGCATTATTGTTTGGCATTATTGTTTTCCATCAAGTTATTCACATTTGTATTCCCACAATGATGGTTGTGTTAGTCCCGATCCCTATGGGATGGTAGATGGAAAAATGCAAGATTGTCACTTATTATATAGATTATTTATTATTTGATTGATGATTGGTTATGATGATATTCGATGTAATTTTTATCGTCTTATGATAATTAATGAATTAAAATAGCAATCATTTCAATATGTTTGATTCTCTCATATTTTGTTACAGAGTGTAGTCAATTCTCTTTGTTATATTATTTAAAACATTTTTCATAATCTTAAAATATTATATAAATTACATAGCTATATAAAGAAAAAAAAAAATTAACAGTTTTATTGATTTCCAACACTTTCCTTAATATTAACTTTACCATACCAATTTCAATTTCACCATATGATTTTCATAAAAACATTATCATTTATCGAACACCATTCTTTAATAATATTGTAAAATTAAACTTTTCAACTTTATGTAGCATCTCATTTAATTTGTAAAACTTTCTTCTCCTTCATTAGTTTAAAAGACATACCAATTTCAATTTCACCATATGATTTTCATAAAAACATTATCATTTATCGAACACCATTCTTTAATAATATTGTAAAATTAAACTTTTCAACTTTATGTAGCATCTCATCTAATTTGTAAAACTTTCTTCTCCTTCATTAGTTTAAAAGAAATTCATATGAAGAATTTATTTACATTTGTGACGGCTATAATTATGAAATACTACTATTAAAAGATTGTTTACTAGTCATAACCAACTTATTTTTAACTTTGATCATCATTTTATTTCATATTCGACGAAACATTATTTTATATCCATTAAACATTTAAGTAAGATTGTGGAAATGATTATTTGGTTATCATTTATCGACATATTTATTATGTAAATGTTAAGGCGATATTAAGATACATAATTACATGGTGAAAACTATGAGCGATCACTTTTAATGATCAACATGTGCTCTAAGATAGGTGTATTCCTTTTCCACCTTTTCTTCTTTGTTACCGAGTCAAATCTAAGAAGAAAGATAGTATGATGATTGTTCGAAGAATGATTGTGTGATGATGGTTAAAGTCTACAAGATTCAATAGTGTTAGGATGTTTAATGTTAACGTAATAGGTCCTTAGTGATATTTACTCTCACTTTGAGAAAAATTATGGAGATTTAAGATGTTAAGAATATTGTTTCGTCTCTCTTTAATCATATAAGGTTGTGATTAATGGGATATTAATTGCATAGATGATAAGGTTTATAGAGATCGCGAGCTTTTGTCCATCTAGCATTGATTCAGATTATACTAGTTCATCCATCTATCATTGATTCACATTACTTTGGTAGTGGCTGCCTCCTTCACTTTCCATGCATTACTAGATTGAATGCATTGTTGAGTGTGGATTGTTTTACATGTTAAGTTGCATTACTTAATTACAAGTTTGATTTCCTTTAGATTTACGTCCAAGTTCAATTTATTTATATTTTCGATTTCTACTATCTACAACGTGTAGACAACTTTCTATGCAGCGTAGTAACAAAATTTGCGCAGTTCAATTCTTTAACATATATGAACTCATAATCATAACAAAACTTAGCAAATACTTCAACAAACAGATAACTTATATATATATATATATATATAATATAATATGAACTTCGATGTTGCATAATGATACAAAATACAATAACTAAGATGAGCTTTGCTCCAACGACTTCTTAACAATTTCTGCAACTTACAAAAACACAGAGCTTGAGCTTTCGGACTTCTTTGACTCACACAACTATTGCTGCTTTTAACTATCGATTCTTCTCGTTTCTTTATTCTAACTACTCTATTGACTTCTTACAGGCTCAGACTTATACATATAAGTTTGAGACTTCCTGTAGAAGTAAAATTGACTTAAACAATTAAGACAACAATAAATATTGACTAAATCTCATTTGCATAAGAGATCTCGAGAAAGATAAAGATATACTCATTAAATAAACTCATGCTCGCACTCTTGCTTGACGTGTTTGAAAAACTAATCTTCTATGTTTTCCATGAGTGATAGAGTCTATGTAAGCGTGAAACTCATGACTTGTAATTAATATTTTGAACACTCACCCTTAATTATAAGTAGGTGAGTTTAAAAAACACAAAAAAATACATCAAAAATTTGAATTGAGATGAATTGTCAAATATTTGCGAGTGTGTCGAGTCCTAGACAACTGCATAGTTTCTGAAATGCATCCCTTGCCAAATATTTTGTAAAGATATATGTGACTTGTTCTTTAGACCTACAAAATTCTAAACAGATTTCTATGTTATTCACTAATTCTCTGATAAAATGATACCTCGTATCAATGTGCTTGGTTTTCTTGTGAAACACGTGATACTTTGATAACATGATGGCATAATTGTTGTCACAAAATATTGTATTTGGTTCCTATTGTTCCTGCAACAAGTCTGTTAACATTCTTCTCATCCAGACTATTTGACAAGCTATGCTTATAGCTGCAATGTACTCAACTTATGCTGAAGAAAGAGTCACCGTGGGATACTTCCTTGATTCACATGATACTATACATGTTCCAAAATGAAATGTGTACCAAGATGCAATTTTTATGTCATCTTTGTTGCCTCCACAATCATTGTCACTGTATCCAATAAGTCTAAAATCTTCTGAAGTAGAATACTTAATGCCAAAATCTTATATTCCATTCAAATATCTCATAATTCATTTTCCTTCCTTCCAATGTGATTCTTTTGTAGTTTCCATGAACCTTGAAATTAGGCTCACTCCATACATAATATCAGGTATTGTTGATGTCAAATACATAAGGTTGCCTACCACCCTTTTAAACCATGTGGGATCCACCTTGGACACTTTACCTTACTTGTTTAACTTCAATCATGTTATGAGTGGTGTTGGGGATGCTTTGGAATTTATCATGTTGAATCTTTTCAAAATTTCATGTGCATACTTAGATTGTGAAATAAATATACCAGCTTTAGACTAATGAAATTCAATACCTAGGAACTATCTCATAAGCCCCAAATCATTCATTTTGAATTCATCCTTCATGACTCAGTTAAATTATTGTATGTCATAAGGGTGAAATCACGAAGGTGGGTTACACTTTCGTGACAATCAGGTCTCCAAAATTCCGAAAAACATTTTTTCGGCCGAACTAATAATCTTTTTCGGCCGAAAGATATTATTTTCGGACGAACTATTTTTCGGCCGAAAACATAAACGTCAAATCGAACGGTGCAATAACAACCCCCTCGATTTGCATGTACAAATTTGGTCGGACAGATATTTTTTTTCCGTCAATAAGTTTTTGGCCGAACAATTGTTCGGCCGAACTATATTTCGGCCGAAAACTAGTTCGGTCGAACTATTTTTCGGCCGAACATTTGTTCGGCCGAACTATCTTTCAGCCGAAAGATTGTTTATATATTACCGACACATCGATTGTGGAATGTTTTGCACAAATTTGTGTCGTGTTGTCATTTGGTGTATGCCATTGGTGTTGTCATTGGAGGTCGTCGAGCGTGTTGTCGTGAGGAGGTCGTCGGTTGGTCGCGATCACAGCGGACACGAGCGCAGTGGACATGAGCGCAGCTGAGGTCAGAGTCGGGGTCGTCGTTGCGGTTGCAACAGGTAAGTTTCGAAACCATTTTTTTTTTAAGTTTTTGTTATCGTAGTTTCGAATCTGTCTTTGGACTGTTTTGGACTGTTAGTTTAGTTTAGTTTATTTTTGGACTGTTAGTCTAATCTTTAAAACTTGACCTATAAGAACTTTTTTGGGTTTGTATTTGTGTGATAAGGAATCCTTAGGCACTATTAAAATTAAAAAAATATACATGCTTCCCCTATAAAATTCAACATATAACCTTTTAAAAAACACTTTAACTTTAAGTATTAACCCATTTATTATTAAACAAAAAGTATTTAACCCCATTTATTATGAAACAAAAACTTGTGATCAAATTTGGAAACCTTTTTTCATGCACTTGTTAGTGTTTCTTCCCGCCACGCCGTTCTCCTCAACATGGTAGTATTTGGCTTTCTTTATCACCTCTGTTCTTTATCACCTCTATTCTACATACACGTAGAGGATTCAATCACTAGATCGATCAGACTCACAAAATATCAGGAATCCCAAGTTTCCCATCGAGAAAATAACATACAAAATTCAAGCTTTTGTAGTTCGAATCTCGCTCTTTTGTATCCATCATCTTCAACGCTTTCTTTATAGAATTTTTAATGGATGTCCCTTGAATCTTCCCATGATTCGCAGTGAGAATCACCATCAAAAGCTTCAACATCTTTGTCGTCCTCTCGGTTATATGACAAATCTGACTCGCTGTAACCACATAGAAACAGTGCCCTGGGCCTTTTCACCTGTGTTTTCGCTTTACCTGGGTAGATCTGCTTGTCCAATCCTTGCAACACCTAATCACGAACCAATCAGAACATATCAAAGTAAATCCAACCTTCTTTACCTGCAATTGTTAACATATATACCCATATCGTTTAAATGCCATCGATATACAGTATGAGGTATCGTTCAGTGATGTATGTCCCCTGGTTATGCAAGCTGCAAGTATTAGAATATAAGCACATGATCGATCGCTGTATAAAATGACCAACATAACTCTGCCAATTTCCGGTCATTGTCCATTCCAGCCCATTAATTCTTGTGTGGAGAATTTGAAATTAAGTTCATATAATTTGAATTAAAATTCACATATATTACAATGATTTTGTTATCCATCTAAAAGCTCTTAATTCCACTCAAACATTTCATTTCAAAGTTGAAAAGTATAAAATACTTTTAGTATTTTCAGAGCAATGATGGTGCATAGGTAACCAAGCATAAAAGAAAGCCCCTCCCTGTACCCATATTATTGGGTTCACTACAAAACAAGTGTTATCATTGATCAGTAGCTCATTTTGTGTATGATTATTGTTCTAATATGCAAA
>SNQJ01S0084269.1:3765-34644 GCA_010110895.2 Picea sitchensis
AAAAAAAAAAAAAAAATAGTTTAATAAATAAAACCTTTTATTAAAGATCCACCTTTTTAATAAAAAACCTTTTAATAAACAAAATGACCTTTACTTTAATCCCTTCCACCTTTTGAAGTGTTTATAATTTAAACATTCACCTCACGACCATGTCATGCTTAATAAGACAAAACTGATCCACCTTAAACTTTAATTCATACCACCTTTAATTCATAAAGATCACCTTTTAAGCATCCACGTGAATGTTTTTAAGGAGTCGTGTCTTTTGGTTTAAAAGGAGTCATCGTCGCACCTTTCGATACACTTGGAGTGTGGTGATCTTGAAGGTTCGTCGCACTGTACTTATTATATTCACCGCGATGATTTGTGGTTGTTTACGCACCTGGAAATGGAGCTGGATCGTGATGATCATAGGATTTTTGTAGCACGGTAAGTTTTACTAGTTAGACGTCGCACCCTACGAGAGGACGGGCTTGAGGTGATGTGGGAATCGACACCTCTTGCACTACTGTCGCTGCTCCTCCGAATTTGACACTCTCGATGTCCTCTCTTCCAACCAGCTCTGATACCACTTGTTGTAATTGCAAAATGTGGAAAAACACAATCACACAGATCATAAACACGTAGATTTTACGTGGTTCACCCAAACATTGTGCTACGTCCACCAAGAAGAGGTATCGATTGTCTTATTATTCAAATCAAGGAGATTACAAAAGCTCACTCACCCTCTTGTCTGCCTCTACGGGGTTCCATAAATAATGAGCAGAATTAGATTAGTTACATAACTATTTTCTAAACTTGTGTGTTCATACCAAATTGGTAGATTTCGTTGAACAAAATACTACACAATAGGCTCCACTAAATTTGCTCATATCTACCAAATCTCGAAAATTCGTTGGCATATTAAACATACAAGAAGTTAAATTGTAACAAAGAATTGTATCTAAGTTCTTGTATTGAACTAATGTAAAGTGCTACTTGAAAAACATATAACTCCACTATTATAGCCTCAACAATGATAGGAAGGGATAGTGGCTTCCTTACATATACTACTTATCTTGAAATAGTCTTTTGATTGTGTGGTATTATGTAAAACTACTTTTTATTGGTTAAAATTTCATCTTCCTAGTAAGTAAAGAAATAACACAATAATTATAAACATTTATTCTTAATATGGCTAGGTTGATACTTGAGTAATGTAAATTTTTTCTTGTTTTAGGAAAATAAAATAGTGGTTATCTTTATGTTGGAAATAATGTTAGAACATTTTTTTTAAATCTTACATATATGTGTAAAATGTTAGAACATTTTTTTTAAATCTTACATATATGTGTAAAATCTTCATCTCTCATAATGTAAGTGCATTACTTATTTTACAATAGTTATATAATGTTGAATATATGTTGAGTGGTTTTGACAAACAAAAACATTTTTTTAATGTAGGGAACAATATGAGAATAATAATATTCTATCTAAACAACAACTATATAAATTAGAAAACATTATAGATATTACCTTCTCAAATCTTTTACACAAATATATAATGCTTTGTTACTATATTTTATGCTTAAATGAAACAATTTATAATCTAACATAACAAAAAAGAAATCCAAATATCAAAAAATACATTTTCACCTTATAAACATGAACAACAAGTCTAAGTAAATAATTATAAAAATAATTTTGCAATCTAAACATCTAATAATATCACCTACCATATATTTTTAGGAATATATTTTAAAATATTTAAGAGTTGGAGTTCTATTAAAGATTCATATTCTTCTCTTTTTATCCAATGAATTAAAGAGATTTAATTTTAGCTTATTAACTTGAGTAGGCCTAATAGTTAAGAACATGTGTTTCTTCCTAAAAAAATTACAAATTCAAATTTATCTAAACATTGTATCAATATATCCCTATAAAAACACACTAATGTAAAAATAATTAACACTAAAAATGATATTATTAATAATTAATAATATATTATATTAATTCGAAAACCATAAAGATAATTCTATTAGATTTCAAATATTTATTTTTGAAAATTAAATATTTAATTATTAGGTCGGTGTAAGAATGATTTCTTATTTACAACACATCAAATGATTTTCTCTTCATAATTGATAAACTCTTTTTTTATTGAAATTTATTTTGTAAAAGAAATGATTAAATTCTTTGTAAAAAATACTACAGACATTTTAAAAAATAATCCAAACTTCATTTGATTTTGAAGTTTTCAATGTATTGTATTAAAATAAGTCAAATACATTTTATAGTTAATGTTAAAATGATTATATTCATCTTATATAATTTATTTATTTATCACATTTAAAATGGATTCAATTTCACATTTTATAAAAAATAATAAAATATTATTTTATAGTGTAATGTTAAAATGATTATATTCATCTTATATAATTTATTTATTTTTTTCATAATGGATTCAATCTTACATTTTGTAAAAAATAATAAAATATAAGAAATTAGAAGATTGAGTGGCAAAGAATGGTTACAAAAGAGTTAGATGTTAAAATATAAAAGAGGATTCAGGCTAGCGCTATATTAGTTTGATGCTACTCCAAAAATCATATGGTTAGCTTAAGTTATAACTATTACCGATTAGAAAATTGATTCGATACATATTTAGTTAAAAGTAGCTAAAATATATTTTCCATGTTGTATGCCACTCTTAGTAATCTCTATGATATACATGTACTTAGAAGATTGCTTTAATGGTATTCGAATACTGTAACCAAACCCCTATGAAAGTATAATTTTTATAGTATCTTGGAGAAATAGAACGGAGTGAAATTGATACGATTAGTAATCGGTTCGATTACGGATTACGGATTAGAACAAGGGTTGCGGAGCAACAAGTCCCTTCCCAAAAGGAAGGAAGCGAGTATCCATCAAGGTTTAAGGTCTATGTTGTGTTTTTTTCACGAGCATAAGGTAATTTGTGCGAAAGCATAATTAAGAACGCACACATGAAACTAGCAACAATAGTTAATGGCTTCCGTGCTTGCATACATGAAATCATTTTCTTTCCGAGTGAAAATTTTGTGCAACAACTTCAAATTACACCTTTTACTGAAAGGACACCCAACCTTTCACCCACACACTTGGGGAGAAAGGAAGGGAGAGTTTGCAAAACCCTATATTGCATTGCAATTCATGAATCACACCATTTGACTTTGATGAATAATCAATTGGTCGGTGACACAAATGAAAACGGCGCAGCGTACGTACATTGCCCGCAATTAAGAGAAGAGTCTGTGGTCTCTACGATCTCAGCCCTGATCATGCAATTCCTATGAATATTGCTTACGTTCAGGGTATCGTCCTTCCAACATTCTTCATCGAATAGTTGTTCCGTTACGTCCAAAATTTATTCTCCGAAATTAAAAAAAACACATGCACTCTGCAACAGTCTCCGGGAAAAGAGAAAAATCTTCCCACTTAATGGTTACCATGGCCAGGTCAAAGCCCGACATATATTGGGAGATAATCATTTAAGAACTCCCGAAATATCCTTCAAGCTATCGGCTCCCAAATGCGTACATCGTCGAGTGTTTGAGAAAATCCTCCAAGTGTTCGCTTGCTTGAAATTGAGCTTTATTTTTCTCTACATGGTGCGCTTTATTTTTCTCTACATGGTGCCCTGGCGAGATGGAGCAGAAGATCCAAGGATATTTTTCCATGGTACAAAGGTGGGAAGTGCACTTGTTCTGGTTTTCCTCTTTTTTTTCCTGAATCCATTGTTTAAGCAGTTTGACGATATGACCGTGTGGCTAGTCATGACAGTGGTGGTGATCTTTGAATACATTGCAGGTAATCACTTCTTATTTATATATATATATATATATATATCTCCTTGATCCATGCGTCCATGCAAATAGAATTATATATACTGTACAATACTCTACTGATATTTTAAGTTGGCAGGAGAAACCTTGTGCAAGGGATTAAGCAGAATGTTCGCAACATTGTTGGGAGGAATGTTGGGTGTAGGCGTAAACTGTTCACAACATTGTTGGGAGGAATGTTGGGTGTAGGCGTAAACTGGGTTACAAGTTGAGGTGGACTCAAAGCCCACCCATATTTACTTGGTGTTGGGTTTTTTTTATTTAGTGAGTAAATGAATCTCTACATTGTTGCGTTTTCATACATCCACTCAATAATAGAGAGTTGGGTGGCATTATTTTTCCAAACTCTTGGGATGAGGTAGTATTATCCTGAAGGGTACTTGTGTATTATAAGAAATGGAATTCAAATTGAAATTCCACCAGAGTAAATGTGGTCAAAGTCAACACTCAAAATCGAACAAAATATTATTTACCTCGTTCAATTCTTTCTCATATGTATTGTTATGAGTCTTTCGCATGCCTTCTTCTTAATAAAAAATAGTTATGTAAAATAAAAAATATCAGGGTTGTGTGTTTTCCAACTTCATATACTAGAACCCACTAGCTCTGGGATGACCCTAATAAATTTCTTTGTAAAACTCAACCTCCCAACCTATCGCCATGTCCTTTCAAATGATTTACCCATGGCTTTCATGCACCACCTACATTCTCTTCATGCAAAATGGTTGACACGTAGCATTTCAAATTGAGAACATGTGTAACATCCCACTCTTGCATGCACTGAGCGGACTTATTCTTTGAGGACACTTGCGTGCAAGTGATCGGGGTCATTATACTATTGGTTGTTTTGATTATGATTATGAGACATTGTGGATTTGATGTTATGTTATTTTGTTGTATTTACATCGACAGGTGTTATTGACTGGGTTATCATGAGTGTGCAGGACTCTAGACGTTGAGGATGCCAAGGCATCGATGAAACTCCGTGGACTCCGGATTGAGTGAGGGAGTGGATTGTTAGGGTTTGAATTTTGTTGATTTGACATATGTACATATGATTAGATGTTATGATGTTGATTATTATTGTTGACATGATTCGTTGATGGATGCAGGCTGACGATAGCTTGTCAATGAGACTCATATTTGGAGTAGAGGGGTCACGCACGGCAACCAAAGATATTGAGGGAGAGGTGTGGCATCATCCCTGCCACAACCCCCTAGCACTCACATCATGGCTCGAACTATAGGTTAACAATTACCTAGTTTGAGAAGACCCACGATGTCGTGAGGGCACACGGTGATAGTCGCTCACGATGATTCTAAGGGTCGCGCAATAAGGCAGGGTCCTTATTCCTTAGAGGCCCTTAGTCTCCCACGAGATCACCTCATGGAGTATTGAGTCCAGGGGGTTGATGTCTACCAAATTCAATTAAGAGGCGAGTTACACCCTTGGAGCACGTAGTGCATCTTGAAGGGCATGTCACGCAAATAAAATAGAAAGAGGCGAATGGCACACCTGGAGCACGTAGTGCATCCTAAATGGCACATCCCAATTTTAATCGGTAAGTTAATAAACCTAGTGCCTAGAAAACTATGCCTCCTTAGGACAAGGTCGAACTTAAATGAATGATGTGATAAGTAAAGTTTAATAACTATTTTTTTCCCTTAAGAAGTGTTGCCAAGCCTAGTGAATTGAAAACCTAGGTCTGAGTAGAACCTTTGAACCAAAAAAAAAATAATTAGACATGTAACAAGAAGGGGGTAAAGAAAATTTAAGCATTAATAGTTAAAGTGGAAATTTAATAAAGGTTTAATAAATAAAAGGGGTGTTTGGTTGTTTCTGTCTAAACCTGCTAATTTTGAACTTAGTTATAAAAAGGGAAACATAAAGAAAAGGGGAAAACCTAAAAGGGGAAACTTAAAAGAAAAATGGGAATGTCTAACTTAGTAAGGAATCTCACCTTTTGAACTTTCTATTGATGAACTCAAATATGAATTAAGTAAGGTGTAGGTCATTTAAGAATTGTAAGGGAATAATGGGACACTGAGGAGCATTTTTAGGAATTCTTTTGAGTGATATATCGACCTTGCAAGGTGAGCTGGGTGCTAGCATTATTTGGTATCATGTGAATGGCTCCTTTGCGGCTCAGGGGGGCTCAGGGGGAAGAAGAGTACCCCTAGCGTTGGATGGAAGGTACCGGTGAGGTCACATCAGTTGAAAAGTGAGAGTTGGACAAAGTGCGTGCGAGAGAACGACTTCAGAGAATTTACATTTGGCTATGGTACGCATGTGTATATTTGTATTTAATGGTATTTAAATTCCCTGTATATGCATCTCTCTAACGTCGAATGCACACGTGCATCACTGTGTTAAAAATTTAGTTAATTTTGTGTCATCTCAGTTTACGCTTGTGAAATTTGGTTGAAGGGTAGTTAAATTATGTTCATGCGCCTTCAGTTAAGGTACTTCTATTGTATTAAATTTTATGTTTTATTCAGCGTAATACTACCGAGAGATTTCATTTTGCTTCTTTCAGTGAATTTGTCTTGAAAAGCCCAACGTTTTATGATCAGAGAATTCAAAGTTATCCCAACCTTATGCTCATTGTACTTTTGATTTGATTTCCAATGGATAACCCAAACTCTGAATGTAAATGACTTCTCTATGTTTTTTTTTTATTGTTTTTAATACAAAGAAAAATTGTGTTTTTCTCGTATGTTCCTTTATCGTTTAAGTTATTAGTCTATGCCTAAGTAGTTGGCCAGAAACCAAATTGACTGTCTTTCACTCTAGTGTTAAAGATTTAGATTCAAATGCCTTGCTTTCCTGTGCATGAATAATAAGTATAGGATAATTTCTCTTCCAAGCAAGGAATTCTCTCATGGGCGTTTATTTCCTCCTTAGCCTCTGTGATTGTTATGATTTATTCGTTGCAAACTCATGCTTCCACGCAATGATTTGGGGATGTCTCTCCAGTTCACCCAAGATTTTATTTCTCTGCGATTAATGTTTTTTGTTTTTTCCCTCTGTAATTTCTGATTCCTTCCAGTGTGTTTTGGGACGATTTTAGAGCTCGATGCCCTTACTCCCTTGCCCAACAAATTTCGGGCTCCTTTAACCATCTTAGTTTCTTACTATTTTTTTTCATTTCCAAATAAAATGACGATTCAGCTTCAATCCACTATTAGGGTCCCGAGTTATGGAACCTTCTTATATCTCGTCCCTCACCTTCCTTGCAACATTAATACCTAGAATGCATGTTTAAGACATAAATAACGCGACCAGTTTGATAATGATTCAAACCTCAAGGATAAAAAGACAAGTTTATCCAGATGAGATGCATTCTAAGAAAAATCTGTGATGATTTTTTTTTTCCTCCTTGTCTTCTATCTCCCTAGGATCGAGGGCATTTCCTTTATGAAAATGATGGTTATAATTGTAGGTTTTTTCCCTTCGAAGAGACAGAGAGAATCATGTTGGCTCAACCGTGTGCTATGTGTGTAGGAAGTAAATACTCAGTTATTTATATGATATCTTCCTTGTCTTAATTTAACTCTGCTATTTCGATTTTTCTTGCCCCTTTTTACCCCCGAATTTCTGAGTTTTCTTAGACAGTTTTTATTTCTAATCAGTGATTTCGATATGATATTATTCTTTTGTTGTGGTGAGTATCTATTTTGGATAGTTGGCATGTGAACAACTCTAATTCCGAGACCTAGGGCTAAGCACGGCCAACATTAATCCCCTGAAATAAACAACATCAATTTAAAAAAAAAATGTGCATTGATAACACATGCATCAATTTCGTGGTCTATCTACATTTGGATCTTACCCATTCCTTAATAAACACCCCACAATTTGATGCAATTACACGAAGTTTTTATTATTATTTTACAGAGTTCTAAAAATTCCCAGAAGATTTAACTATGGAGAGGTTAAAAACTCGTAACATTATATAATTGGAAATGTTTATTTTGTTTAATTATTGGATGGTTAAGAGATGACCATATTTTTTCAATTTAGAAATGTTTGTGTTTGGCAGTGAATAAGCATCGAAAATTTATTTCCATTTGAATTACAGTTATTACTACACAGAGATTTTATTTGCTATCTCGAATCCTTCAAAACTCGTTTTAGATTTGTAATATGTATATGAGCACCTTTTTAAAAAGAAGAAATAATAGTTATAATATTTTATTTAGGATTGACAACACCAATTTGTTTACTTGCATAATGTGGTTAATGATTTATAAACCAAATCTACATTTGGTTATATATTGACTATTCACCTCTATCCTAATCTGGTTTTTCCTATTTGATATAAAGATAATGGGTCTTAAATGTTTATAATTTTTGGGATGTCTAATACGAAAATTGCTATTGAAAAGGGTTATAAAAGTTGGGTTGTAGTTTTGAAACCATAAATGTCTTTTTTTTGACACATCCCCTTTCCCCTTGAAATTTAGAACCTTGTCCTTCACCTTACCAGAAATTATGTTTGTTCATAGTTCTTTTCTTTACCTTATCTAGAACTCTTCGATTTAATATCAGTTTCATAATATGTATAAGCTTTTACTAAGACCTTGTTTTAATGTGAAAATTTTTTATGGAATAAGAAAATCTTATTGAAGTTAGACTATGATTTAAAAAACTACAAGTTCTTCACCTTCAACAATTTCTCTTTTATTTACAACTTTAAAACACCATCTTCAGTAATAATGTATGTCAGTGCCAGTGGAATTGAGGCCCGTTATATTTATGTTTGGTAGAAGTTTTGGAATCATTTTGTTTGCGAGTTGGTTCCTAGCGTCTCGGTCACAAGGTGGCGACGTGATACCTTATGACTAGGTTAGTGCGCACGTTGATCGACGTGCACGTACAAACCTGACTCTGAATAATGCACCTCCGGCTATGGATGATGTTGTTTTCTTAAGTAAGGTTGTACGTGTTGTAACGTTATTGTGATTGTCTCTCGCTTGCGAGGAAGGTTCTAGTTTTTGGTCGTCGAAGTTGTTGTGGTTGGTTGATTGATGTTGTCTTTTAGCTTAGTAGGTGTGATATTGCGTGTCTCGGAAGGGACGTAGACAACTCCTTGTTCCTCAAAACAGTTTCCAGCCTTGAGACCTTAAATGGTCAAAATCAATGGGAACCTAGGCTTGAGCGTTGCTTATATGTCCTAAAGGTCCTAACATTGCAGGGTAGGATGGGCGGGTAGTCGTTTCTATTTTTTCGTCTGACTGACTATCTTATGTTGCTTCCAGCTACTTGATGTGCTAGTATGCTAGGTTGTTATGTTTTTATGTTTCCTGAATTGTGTGTGGTGTGTTTTTCATCGAGTTGCATTGATTGACTATTGTTATTACTTTCCTTCTTTATATATATATATATACATTTTTCACTGGTTATGCGTCACATGTTGTCGTAACAACTAGGGTCGTTACAACATGCAGGTGTTTCTTAGGTTCCTAGTTGATCTGAATAACAAATATTCGAACTGAGAATTGATATGATGCCAAAGACAATAGAGGATTTGAACTCGAAATTCATATGATTCTAGAGACGAGTGAGGAGTGGAGTAAAGCAGCTTAGCCATTTCTTGTTACCGATGGTGAGATTTCTTGTATGGTTTGGTAGGTGTAGTAGCTAATGGGAATATCATTGAATGGTTGGATCTTCCACAACTAGGGGGAGGAAATGCAGTGGTATATCTTAATCCTGGTGGCATTTTCGGCTGTAATACTTTTGGTTTTGTGAGGACAACTTTGACTTTTTTGGCTGTAGTGGAATTTGGTTTTCTGATGAATGTTTTGGAGACAGAATGGTTCACTCGGGAAGCATACGTTAGCCCAAAATTTGAGCAATTTTCATTCCTCCCATTTTTGGACAATCTATATATTATCAAAAAGTTAATTTATTTCTCCACAATCTATATATTATCAAAAATTTAATTTAACATTGTAGTAATTTTTTTGATATTTATGAGATAACCAATGTATGAAATATTGAAACGTCACAATTTCTTTTGGAGGTAAAAAATATATAACATCAATATTTAGAGTACAAAAGATAAAATAATATAGAACTATGAAAATTTTATGATTACCTTTTTTATAATTATATAACTTCATATGATTTTTATGTTTAAGTCCTACTTGTTATAATTCCAAACAAACCATGCATTATAGTTTATGCCTGGTGCTTAACTTGATATTCAACTATATCATAGTTTTGAATCGTCACAAGATGGAGTGGTCGGATAAGACAAGACACTTAAAACTATGGCACCAATTCTTTTTGGTAGGATATCGAGGGAGGATTGCACCCAAAATTCAAATTCATACAGACAAAGCTTACAAAAGACTTTCAGAGTTGCATCTTGTTTTTGTTATCTTCTCTATAAGATCTAGTATGGGAAGGGATATTAGACAAATAATCGAATAGATGCAGTCCTTTTACCCAAGGAATGTCATAATGCATCTTGGAGTGTCATAATGCATCTTTGGGAACTTGAAAGCAACCACAAAGAAAAAAAACTTTAGAATATTATAAAGGTTGTTGATGTACATCTAATTCAAATTAGCTACATAATAAATTGAATAATTATAAGGTGATTAAAATTCTATTTGCTCAGATGAGTTATATGAAAAGCAAAATATTTTACTTCATACTTGCTCATTTTTCCTCAAAGTCATGTTGTGGATAACTGCCACTCATGGAAGGGTTTTGATTTGATGTTTCTATGCTATGGAAGGTAGCTGCAGAAGCGGTCGCAAGAAAGAATTTTCTCTATTGAATGTCGCAGCCAAGGGGGTTCAATGGTTATAAATGTTACCGAAGGAAAAGCCTTGTGAAATATGAACATCTGCAAGGGAGGATGGTCGAGTCGTTGTAGTAGAGGTAAGGGTTTCGATCCATTGCTTGGGTTAATCTTTCACATTCAAGGTTGCACGTTGTAGCCACATAAAAGCTCATCTACATATTCAAAATTCATAGATAATGTTTGGATTAAGAAAATCCAAGTACATGTTAGAACTAAATGGTCTCAATGGTATGCATTTAAACAAACATATTATATACCATTTAAAAAAATCTATTATATACTTTCAGTTATGATTACCTTTTTGTTTCCATTGTGGAAGAGTATAGGTACTTGCTTGTGCAAATGATTCATTTGCAACAACATCTTGTATTCTTCTTGTATTAGCTTGAGGAGAGAATTCACTTGCAACAACTGCTTGTTCTTCGCATATTAACTATATGAGTCTTATCCCTTTGCATAATGGAGAAACAACATCAATGCTCAAAGTTCATTTTCCTTACAAAGTCATTAGCAAAAACACATATTCTATGTAGCTTCAAGGATGCTACTAGTAAGTAAACCAGAAACTGAAGTAAGTAAACAAAAAACCAAAGAAACCAGAGCAAATGCAAATGTTTTTATGTGAGAGGACCTCTCCGAGAAAAATACGAGGGAGCCAACCAAGGGCTAGACACGAAAGACACAAGACACATAGCACTGCACTTGTCCTTTGCGGAAACACTATGCAGCTTCGACCTTCCATATATAGTTATGGAGCTTAGATATTCGACATATAGATAATCGTTTAATGACTTGGGAAAAAGCCTAAACATTTAACCCTATGAACTAGGAAAATGTCTAAACATTTAACACTATGAACTAATGCTAAACATCAAGTCTAGCATTAATCCACTCTGTCATCTATGTGTAATTTATCTAACTCTTCCTTGTAATTTAAACTAGGTCTGCCTCCATTTGAAGCCAAATAAAACCTCAAACTAGAAAGTTAGGATAAAAAAGGAAATATCACTTAGAAAATTGAATGAATCCATTAAAACTTTAGTTAAAATGATGTATTTGCATTGGTTTTTGTGCTTACTCTTAAAGATGTACACCTATTGGAAATGGACACATTTAATCTTCTTTTAACCATAAATTCCAATATCAATCGAGGATGCTGGCATATTTATTTAATATGATTAAAAAATTATTGTGTGACCATCTAATTGCCACTTTCAAATGATAAGCAAACTTAATACCAATCCTTTCATATTCTCCATTCCTAATTAACTTGATGTGAATTCGGTCTATTATTTACTGAAACAGGACACCAGATTTTTACTGAGTTGAAAATCGAAACCTTTCTCCGTTAACCAGCCGCGTGTTCCCTAGCCATAAAGACGGGGACTAATAAAATTCTCTCAGAGCGCAGTTAAATAATTTATCGTTAGCATTTTAGAAAACGTGTAAAAAACTAAGGCGAAAACATTCACAGAATTCATTAATCAAAACAAAACTAGATATTCAGCTGAAGAAAAATGAAGGTTCCACGTGGGCCTTCGTCTTTTAACATAAAATTTTGAGTGACATGTTATATGGCTTCAAAGCTATGCCAGCTCAAAGCAAATAGCCTGGGAGTAAATCTATATTCTAGGCTTTCAGTAGGATTTCACTTTGCAAACCATGCAAAGTTTCTTCTTAACAGATAGGTCGGATGTTCTAGTTCCAAACGTCACTAAACATGGCTCCACTTCTTCCATGGTGATTCACAAAACATTTTGAATAACTGGATGTCCATTCAATGCCAAATATCATCCTCCCACAGAGACGCATAGAAAACCTCCGTAGTCTCAACATAGCCATGCACGGCATCCGGATACATAATATCGGGAGTTGAATCTCCATAGATATGGTTCTGCAGGATTCCAAGTTCATCGGGATATCGTCGTAATAGGGGAAGTCTCCTAAATCAAACGTCACCAAGGTCGCTTCAGAATCCCCGTCTTCTGTTAATTCGCCTTGCTTATTTGAACCCATCTGTTCAGTACTGCTGTTTTCATGAGTGGACTCGATATTATTATCTGTTTGCGCCTTCAACCCAATTTCATCTTCATAATTTATAACGACGTTGAGCCTCATCTCGCCCTCGACGTCATTCGTAGCAGTATGGGTATCAGCACCATCGATCTTGCCGGGCAAGGCGATGAGATTACAGTCATACCCCAACGTTCCATTATTAGTTCGCTTCGCCTCTGCCGAAGCCAATTTGCTATTCAAATATTCATCTCTACCTCGGTTTTTTTGAGAAATTTGAGATAATGGGGCCATCTCTGCTGCAACAATCAAGACTCCTGTTCGTATCAGCAATCCTTCTTCCTTTGGGGTTTGAGAGTTAATGCAAAGAACGGAGTTATAATATTTTCAACTACACAGAACTCATCGTCAGCCCACAACTTGCCGACAATATATAGATATCTGGGAGTAGATTGATCACAAAAAAATCCCGGTTGATGTGGTAACTTCTCAAGGATTTTTCTTTTATATACTTCGTTGAAACGGCAAGTGGTAACTTCTCAAGGATTTTTCTTTCGTATACTTCGTTGAAACGGCAATCACAGATCACACTGAAACCTAAATCATGTGTCCACCCACGCAAGTTGTCCGATAAAATAAAATAAAAAACATCACCTCCATAATATTTGAACTGACCATATTCGGATGCATTTAGATCCGACCATTTCCGACCCGATGTCACAGGCGTTGCTCTGGCCCTCCCAATGAATCTTGACAAAGCTGACTACCCGGATTCAAACTGCTTTCGAATCCGACGGCCAATAGACCACCACAATATCTAACCGCCGTAGGGTGGATATTGGCCGCCGACATATTTGATTTGGCATTGGTTACCCTCTGTATTATGCAAGTTATTGACAGAGGCCATTGTTCTTGTACGTTCTCTTACATATTACGTTTTGGTAGCTCGACAAATTTGACTACCCTACATATTTGATTTGGCCATAATCGCCGACATTTCTATGTATTTTGCAAAGAATTGAATCCATTTATTTCGTACTATGATAATTGGATAGGTAATCGGTTAAGATAAGAGATGCTTGCAAGAAAGTAAACATGATTTAATGACGTTGAAAGGTCTATATCTATTGGAAATAGGTAAATTTAATCATAAATTTTAATATTATGGTTATTCCCATAAAATGAGAAGCCCAGCCGAAATAAACAAGGCAGCGAGGCTGCGCGTACTGCCTCCTCGGCCTGCCATGAAATGCCCTGGGTTGATTCGTGTATCGGTCTCGTTGTTAAGGCAGGCAGTCGTATTCCTGTGATTGGTATTGAAGGAAGTCCTTTCAGTCAGTGTGCCAGCTAGACCAACGAGCTATTACTACGAAGGATGAGTTCTTTCTTCGAAGGGACGGAGGCCCTATAATTCATAGCGGTCTTAAAGTCTTGCCTATTAAAACGGATAGGTGGGTTGGAAATAATACCAGAAATTATTAAATATAAATATAAAATTATTAAATATAAATATAAAATTATTAAATTCAATTTATCTTTACTCAGTCTATCATGTCATTGAGTGAATTTTGATCTCGAAATACGTGAAGGCTGCAATAACACTATAAAGTTATCAGCCAATGAAATGTAAGAAAATTCAGTTTTTTTACATATTAAAAAATAAAATTTTGAATTTGTTATGTTACACATTAAGTTTTTTACAAAAATTTTAAAGTCAACCCAAATTAATAGAGTAGTCAAAGTGAACTCATCACTATGTATACTGCCTGGGAGGCAGTACAATAAGGGGGCCAACTATTGACTTTGTCCTCCAGGCACTAAAAATGTTTGCATATTTTTTGTTGTTCTTCCAAATCAATGAATGAAATCTTAGATTCATAACTTTCTTATATTTTTGAGAGTATTACTTAACCTTTAAATAAATATAATTAAAAAATTAATATGTGACCATCTAATTGCCACTTCTTCATATTCTCCATTCCTAACTAAAGTAATGTGAATTCCATCTATTATTTAACCAGGACGCAGGATTTTTACTAAATTGAAACCTTTGAGTGTTCACCAATCATGTATTTGCTGCTGCGCTAATAAATATTCTTAATTCTACGTTACACATTTACCTATAATAAATATTATAAGTTTAATATTATTTTAGTATAAAGATCGTTTAAAAACTTTCTTAATTTCCTTCCCATTGGCAATACAAACTATATAGTATTCGACCGATCTGAGTGTAACCGATTACATATCTTACCTTTTCGTTAACGTCACTCTCACCCCTTTTGACATCATCCGCAAACAACAGTTAAAAAATAGAGATGGTGGGTTTGTCATCAAACCGACACCCACCGACCTTGATAAACGCTGGTGGTAATCGTGACAATGCGTATGGCATTCAAATTTGAAATATATTTTTAAAAACACAGCCCATCTTCGTCTGTCCTTCCGACCTTTCCACGTGATAAGCGTATTCGCTATGCCATGCATAGTCATGACGGTTGCATTAATCAAGGCTGTAAACTTTGTCAACGAGTTGCCCTTGAAATGTCCACTCACTCAACTGACCATATTGCAACATTTTTATTCCGCTGTCTTTATCCTTCCCAGGAATAAGGCCACCCAATACTAGTTGACTATGCTGTTAGGCCACGCATAGCACGTTAATGCCAGATTTGCAAATATTTCAAAAAGTTAAGGGATTGAGATAACTACGAAGGAACTATTGGCAACCCAGCATAAGATTTTGATTCTGGTTTAAAATACATTAATATGTATTTTAAAAAAAAGGATAACTGAAATTGTAGATTTTAGGGTTGAAACTATATATTTTAGATGAAGTAGAGATGGTTTTTTTTTATAGTAACAAATATATTATACATTTACATAATTTAAATAATGTAAAATTGTAATTTTATCAATAATTATATTCATATAAAAATAACTAATTTAAATTAATTATAAAATAAAATAAAAAAATAATATAATTTAATTAAACAATAAAATAAAATAAATATTATTATTTATATATATAAAAAAAATGAATTCAATTTATCTTGAATTCCCCTCTTTAAATAAATATCATTATAGACATGAGCATCAAAGATTTTTCGATATATATTTCACATGACTCAATATAAAAGATTGGGGCGGAGCCTACGGATCCCTAGCCACCACCACTTGTTTTTTTATTAGAATAATCTTTCAATAACTATGGCACTATTGGTTAACACATGTATGTTGTGATTTCAATATATTAGATGCTTTGCAACAAGAGGCACGTAAAGGATAGATTGCAAGGTTTTTGATGTAACTATGGATATAGAATGGATATTGATAACTGATCAAGGGTGAATAATTTACATAGAGAGACCATGTGATATGCCACTTTGTTTTGGTTTTTAGAATAGAAAATCAATTTTGTTGTAGGTTAGGGATATTGATTTTGCAAATTTTAAGGGAAAGTATAATATAATCATATGATTTCATTTTCCAAACAATTATTTTATTTGGTAGGAAATCAATTTTGTTGTAGGTTAAGGATATCGATTTTGTAGCAAATATTAAGAGCTAGTTAGAACATAATCACAAGATTTCAGTTGTCAAACAACAACATATTTTTTTAAGGAATTGACTATAAGTGTATATAAGAGATAATGTATTCATTATTGAGAGGGGAATTGTGAAGTATGAATAGTAATTGGTTATTTGGAGGGGGTTTCCCTATTCTTTAAGGATTTATTGTGTAACTTATCTATATTGGAGTTGTGATCCACGTTGAAATTTTGCACATGATATGTACTTATGATATTTTATGATATTTTTAGTATTAGGCTCATTACATTTGGCATGAGAGCATCGATCCTAGGGTTTTTCTCCTCAAGATAGTCATTTTTTAATTTTCCCTATAACTTTTTATTAGAGCATTTTCAGAAGGAGAAACATGGAGAATATTTAGAACACGTATCATAGTAATTGTGGGACACATTTTTAGCTTCTAGGTCATTGTAGTTTTAGAGATACACTCTGTGGAAGATAGGGTATCTAACTAATCCTATTGACTAGTCTCAAACAGGTGTTCTGGGTAAAACAATCATAACTTGTTCTGAGAGTAACCAAATTGAGTGTGATCAGTCTGTAGTATTTATGGTACAAGTTTCAGAATTAGATATCAACTATTTTTCACAGAGCACGCTATACAAGTGTGATCTCTTGGAAATGCCAAAAATCAGCAAGGTGTGGGGAAGTTACCATAACTTCCACTTGACACATCGTATTTTGGTAAGATTCATGGCATTGTAGAGAAGATATTTCAGAGTACTACATTAACCGTTTCAAACTCAGAAGGGCCAAAATTGTAGAGATACATCATAAGTAAGGTCGTCCAGGAGGACAAACTCCAAATGAGGGTTTCAAAGGTATGTTCACTTAAAACTATCATAACTTTTGATCAGAATGTCCGATTGAGCTAAATCAAAATCCATTGGAAATATAACACATAGAAGATAATATTGGAGAAAGGATTACAACTATTTTTTATATTTATCTGTAATATATTAAGGTTGTGATTTGAGGGCTGGGATTAGACGTCAATTAAGAATCAAATGGAAATACCTGAATTTATAGGAGATGGGGATGAATATGAAATAAATCCTATGTAATGGTTTTGCTTGGTAAAATAATATAATATGACTCCTTCAAAGGAAAATTTTTATTTTTTTTATGAAGCTTAGAAGTGGTGGATGAGTGTTTATCAAAATACTAGATGGCACTACACATGGGAAGAATTTGAAAAACTCTTCTTGGATAAATGGATTATGGACACAAAAATGGAGGAATTCTATAGAATTCAAGATGAATTAAAAGAAGAAAATGAAGATATTAATAAGAAGGGTGAGGAGATATCTAAGATATGATCCCTTAGTGAATCACTCATTAAGGAGGTTAGAACTTAAATAAAGAAAATAATAGTAAATCAAATTTGGAAAATGATGAGTCAATAGAAGATTTGAAAAAGAAAGATGAAGAGATATGTCGATTACAAAACCATGATTAAAAACTATTCGATGAGGTCAAGAGATTGAAACAAGAAAAAATGAATTGTCAAAATCAAGAATAAGGAAGGATCTTGAATGAAGAATCTACCAAAAGATTGGAAGATGAAATTTGCATGAAGGTTGAGGAATATTTAAATACTGATGAAATAAAATGAGAAATACAAGACAAAATTGAAGAAGGACATTCAAATTCTTTAGATGGGATCACATTGCAGCTTCAAAAGGAAGAAGAAGACAATATTCAAGAAGGCCAACAGAAGATACTTGAAGAAGTTGAAATCCATCTAGAGGATGTACATGCCAAATATAATGGTATTATCTTGAAGGATATAGTAATCAAATACCAAGCAAAGATGACCGGGTATGCCATTTTCATTGAAAATAAGATTAAGTTCATTATTTAGAGTGAAGGAAGACCATCAAATGTGAAACTGTATCGACACCCTCATTACCAAGAAACATTTCAAGGAAGACAAGAAGGAATATATCAACATTATGAAGGAAGAAGATGGAATACTTTTCAATATTCATTGAACAAGGCATCACCAAACTACTCTTTAACAAGATATTATCAAAGACCAACAACCACTACAATTTGGAGAAGCTTCAACAAAAATACATTGAATCAAATGAAAGAAAATTATGCAACAACTAGACACCAATGATTAAGACTGAAAAGAATTTATTTTGGATAGATATATCATCAACAATGGAATGAAGAAAGAAGGAGCATAAGAAAATCATATTACTGGGTTTCATCACATGTGAAGCCTTTAAATATTTTGCAGGACCTCCCATCCGAAAACCCACATTACATTCCAAATTCTCAAAAGAATATAAAAACACATTAAATCATGCTTATGGAACCTAAATGAAAGACCCCTTAGATCTCTACCAAATGTAAAAAATATGGAAGGCAGGATGCATCTGCATGATCCGTCAGGATTTTTCGAAATGACTTATGGTTGAGTTTAATTAGCATGCATTAATTGACCATTGGGAAACTTAACGAAAGAGCGAGAAAAGAAATGAATTATTTCAAATGACTTATGGTTGAGTTTAATTAGCATGCATTAATTGGACCATTGGGAAACTTAACGAAGATGAAAGAAATGAATTATACAACGCATTAACATAATTTCAGATTTGAAAACAATGAAAACAACAAAACCATAATGCACGAGGTTGATAACGGAGTTCATTAACTTTGCCTACTGCCTCTGGCCTTTCTCCGAGGGAAGCTTTATTTCTGTCTGAAAGCTTGATAGTACATATTTACAATGTCGAATGGATTCCAGACTGATCTGGTCATACCACCTGTATCTTCAGAATTCAAGAACTTACTACATTCGAACGGATGTCCCGAAGCTCGAATCGTCCTAATAACATCTCCTCTCAATGTACTTTTCCCTACCAACCAAGTTTCTTTGACTTAGGCTTGCCTCACAAAGATCTCCTCGCTCAATTGCTCACCAAAAGTTGTCCGTAATCTGTCCAAAGCTTACCCAATGCTCTCAAGATGGCCTTGGTTAAATAGTGGAAGAGTTAGTTGTCCATCTCCAATCGCTCACTCCACTAATTTAGGGTCTAAAAATGCCCAATAACCCTTTAAAATGAGTTAATTACATTAAAATGGGCTGAAAAACATTATAAAACCCAAAATTGGTTGAAACCCACTTCAAAACTATATAATATAGTTACAAAGGCATAAGCCCCTTTAGTCTTGGGCGCGCTCTCCTTTGGTAAGGTTATATGGACTCCATATGACCGCGGGCTTAACATAACCCTGCACCAATCAATATGTAAAATGAACTCTTATATATTCTTGCTACATTGATAAGAAATAATGTTTTGGCATATTACGACTTTATAAAGACGCAGGACGGTTGGGAGGTTCGGTCCAACTCCTGACTCCAAAATTTTGACATAGCCCCATTATTAGTGGGGAACCCGGCGCCACTGGCGTACCGGCATTTCAGCTTCATCGGCACCCAACCATTCGCCTCATCAGCTGCCACGCGGTTCCATCGTGATTCGCCCCACGTCAACACCGACACATCAACTCCGCGACGACGCCATCTACCCTGCCGGCCAGCCTTCCACGCCAACAATGCCACCCCGCCATCGGTTACTTCCTTTCGCTGGTGACACATGTCACCGTGATTGGTCCACCGCACCAAAAATGCCACAAATTTGCCCCGACATGTCATCACTCCTCTGAGTTTATCGCAGTCCTCTCAGACGGACGCTCTGTCATCGACGGCGATACCACGCAGGTCCCTGCATGACTCCGCCACTGTCCTCGTATCGGGATCAGCCTACGATTTTTCCCTTTGACTTTTCTACGTGAATTTATACTTTCTCCATACCGACTCGCTGAAAACAAATTATACCACCTAATCGAAGACGAGACAGACGTAATGGTGTTGGTTTCATTTGATTCTGAGCACTTTCATATTTTAGCATTTTTCGCCCCGACAGTTTCTCAATCCATTTCTGGACACACCTCTCCCAACAATGTCTCGTCCCTGTGCTATCACCACTGACAAGCTCGATAGGCCACCCTATTGCTCTTGTCTCCGAAAAGACATTACATCAGGGGAAGTAAAACAAAATGAAGTTGAGACATCCACTTCCGGAAAAACCAAGTGGATGGTTTCTTTCCTTCACAGTGTTCTTCTCTTGTCACGTAATCCTTCCTCCTTCGTGGATACATGCAAAGTCCTTTTGTCCTTCTTTTGGACGAAGCTCTCGATTAAGCTTCCAACAGCTAGCATCTTGATGTCCACTCTTGCTGCAAAAACTCGTTGTACGTTTTGAAACAAGAGTGGACATCAAAAGACCTGCTTAACCTTCTCCTTCTTCCGCTGTGGACTTGAGTTCTTATGTCGCCTTTCCTTCTTGGATGACATAGGTTCCCTGTACAAAGTTTGTCTCTTCCAACACTTAAGTAAACACAATGTTTAGGTGAATGACAATAAGCACAAGGATAAAGTTTCCGCCAGTTCTAAGCATTTGATTATGCTTGTTATAATCAAAAGGAGAATTAATAAAACATGACCATTATACCTCTTATGTTGATCTTCAATTTCTTTTGAGACTCACTTGCATTCACTACCACAACTCATAAGGATGCTACCATTTCCCTTTGTGAAGTGTTCCCGAATGTCTTAAGTTGGCCATTTTGAAGCATCACTTGCTTCCAAAACTTTGGAACCCATTCAAAGACTTCGTCCCTCTTTCATATCCCAATCCTAAGCATCGAGGCCTTCCCTTAACCTCAATAGGATTTACAATGCCTTGACCTCGACGTCCAAGGCCCTTTCCTTTTTCATAACCCATCTTAGTTAATATTCTCAAACCTACACCTTTTGTGTGTTTTTCAAATTCACCAAAACCAACTTGATGAGAATGAGGAAAATTTGTTGAGAAACCTTCACTACATACCTCATATATGTTGTCTGAAACAGATGTAGAAGGCATTTCCTTCAATGCTTCTTTTCCTTTGTTGTTCTTTGAAGCTTTCACTTGAACCGTGCTCTTTCGTTCCAAGTAGTCTTCATACAACACCTTCACCATCTCGGCCATGGAAAACACCGAATCTCTGAACTCCTTCTCGGCTTGAGAAAGTCCTCCTGTAGATGCCATTTTCCTCCTTGGGATGTTTTCTTCCCTAGCTAACATGCAAAACTCAAATCCAAACGTCAACTAGCTCTGATACGACTTGATCCGTCAGGATTTTTCGAAATGACTTATGGTTGAGTTTAATTAGCATGCATTAATTGACCATTGGGAAACTTAACGAAAGAGCGAGAAAAGAAATGAATTATACAGCCATTAACATAATTTCAGATCTGAAAAATAATGAAAACAACAAACCATAATGCACAGAGGTTGATAACGGAGTTCGACAACTTTGCCTACGTCTCTGGGCCTTTTCTCTGTGAGGGAGGCTTCTTTATTTCTGTCCGAAAGCTTAATAGTACATCTTTACAATCCCGAATGGCTTCCAGACTGATCTGGTCATGTTCACCCAGATCTCTAGAATATTGCACAACTTACGGCACCTGAAACGGATGTCCCGAGCTCTCAGAAATCGTCCAACAACATCTCCTCCTTAGCAGCTTCCCTGCCTCAAACTGGCTTTGTCTTGGCTTGCCTCAGCATCTCTGCTCTGAATTGCTCACCAAAAGCTATCCAAAATCTGTCCAAAAGCTTACCCATGGCCTCAAAATGGGCTTGGTTAAATAGTGGGGGAGTTAGTTGTCCATCTCCAACTTCCTCCACGAATTTAGGCTCTAAAAATGCCCAATAACCCTTAAAAATGAGTTAATTACATTAAAAATGGGCTAAATATTATAAAAAAACCCAAAATTGGTTGAAAAACCACTTTATAACCATATAATAGTTACAAATGGGCTTAAGCCCCTTAGTCTTGGGCGCGCGCTCCTTTGGCAAGTCTATATGGACTCCATATGACCGCGGGCTTAACATAACCCTGCGCCAATCAATACGTAAAATGAACTCTTATATATTCTTTTACATACATTTGATAAGAAATAATGTTTGGCATAGTGGTTGGCGGACTTTATAAAGACGTAGCCGGTTGGGGAGGTTCGGGGTTCGAATCCCCCGGACTCCAAAAATTTTGACATAGCCCCCATTGGCTAAACCCGGGGTGCCACGTGGCAGCCCGTGATTGGGCCACGTGGCACCCAACCATTCGCCCGAACAGTGCCACGTGTCACAATGTGATTCGCCCACATCAACACCTGACACGTCAACTTCCGTACGCCACGTCATCTACCCGATCATCCTGCCACGTCAGCTGCTGACGTCACCCTGCCACGTGTCACCCTTTTAGTGGTGACACGTGTCACCTCAGGATTGGTCCAGGCGTACGCCAAAAATGCCAAATTTACCTGACACGTGTCATCACCTGGAGCCGCCACGTGTCCTGTATGGACCTTCCACGTGTCATCGTACGGACATACCACATGTCCTGTACGGACCTGCCACGTGTCCTGTACGGACTGCCCAGTCAACATTTTTTTCCCTGTTTGACTTTTCGGTCAGAACGTGATATCTTCTCCATACGGACTCCATTTGAAAAACAAATTATACCACCGGAATCAGAAAGACAAGATGGACGCAATGGTGTTGGTTTCGTCGGATTTCGAGCACTTTCATTTTTTAGCATTTTTCATGCCCTGACAGGCTTCTGAATCCGATTTCGGATCACTGCATCAAAATGAAAATCTTTGAGAACAAAGCTTCTTGAAGGAGGGTACTATGTTATGACCCAAGGGGGGCATATATATGGATAAATGTATATGATATGACACCAAGGGGCGCCAGATATGAGCCTAAATGTACATGTAATGTGTAAATACATATGTAATATGGCCAGCCTAGAGATAAAGGGGCCTCATGTGCAAGTGTGAATAACTATATATAAGAGATCATGTATTCATTATTAAAAGGAGAATTGTGAAGTATGAATGGTAATTAGTTATTTGAAGGGGGTTCCGCTATTCTTTAAGGAGTAATTGTGAAAATTCTCTATATTGGAGTTGTGCTCCATGTTGACATTCTCTACATGGTGTGTACTTCTACTATTTTATGATATTTTGAGCATTTGGTGCATTACAAAGAGCCTCTCTCTTCCTTATTTCATGATTCTTGGATGTCAATCCTTGTAGTATGATTGTATCTAAAATGGCAGTGTGTGTTATTTTCCCAAATTTTCCACTTCCTTATTGGCATCCTTTAAGGCTTAGAGATATTGCAAACACTTTGGACAAATTCCTTGAGGAGGCTCACTTGGGCATCTTTACTTCTACTAAAATTTGTGTGGAGATTGATGTTAGTAAAACTTTTCCCAATAACACAAATATCTCAAACAAGACAAACTTCAGTGAAATCAAGTGTTGGATTATAAAAAAACAACATTTAGGTATCACATATGTCTAGAAATAGGCCATCAACATGATCTTCTCCGCAATCTAGAGCACATACAAAGAAGCAAAAGTGTCATCCTTCCAAATCTAAAAAGTATTGGCCATGTGCGCTACTAGTTTAGAATGTTAAAGATGATATCATAATAGAAGATTATAAAATATTTACCTTCACAACAGGTATAAAAAGTTAACAAATGCGAAATAGAGAAAATGAATGAAGAGATAAATAAGTTATGGAAGCTTCAATAAGAAGTAATGATTTTGAAACTCGCTTCGCTAGGGTGTTAGTTGTGTCAAATGAAACTCGACTAGAAGGGATAAAATAATATCTTGAGTTCCAAAGCTCAAAATAAGGAGATGGGTTTGCACATAAATGATATGTGAGTGGTGGTTATACGCTCTTTTATAAGGGTTGTATAGAGGTCAAAAAGAAGAAAGAGAAAAATACTCTAATAGAGGTCAATGCCTAATGATAACTTCTCATAACATTGATAAGCGTACTCACTTTTGAGCTAAAATGTTTTTATTTATGTTATGTTTATGATATAGATTCATATGAAGAAAGCATGAAATTCTAAAAAACATATCAAAAAACATATAAGTTTTCAATGATTTTACTTTTTTCCCAGCAACTTAAAGTTCTATTTTGATCTAGTTTTTCAATTTTTTTATGATATGGGTAGTCTTAAAATGAGCTAAAATCTGAAAAAATAAAGTTCTATGATCAAAATTCCCATCATTTAAATGGAACTATAATTTGCAACTAAATACCTATAAAATTTAAGAATTTTTTTAATATAAAACAACTTGAATTTATCCACTAATTATCTTCTTCTTAAAAAATTTAAAAATATATATTCGTATACAATAAAAATATTTTTAAAAATAATAAATATGAAATATAATATAAATTATTTTAATGTAGATAGTGTTTGAATAACATAATATTATCAATAAATTTGTAATCAAATTTAAATTTTAAATAGTCTTAATAACTTTTAACTTAATATTTATTAAAATTATAAAATTCACATTAAAAATATTGAATCCTCCCTTTTCTTTAAAGATAAAAATCGATGTAGCATTGATATGGTATCCATTCACTTAATTATTTATGACATTTCTCCTTCATGAAAGTGATTATTGACTCGATTAATGATCGCTTAAATTTGAACTTGATTTATTTACACAGCTTTAAAGAACAAATAAAATGCTTAAAGGTGATATTTGAAGAAATCCAATTCATGCATATTCATAGGGAATTCAACATCTACTCTCAATGAAGAGATTTTTATAGAAATTGTAGTAAATAATAATAGCTTTTTGATTTTCTAAAGTTACAATCCAATGTAAGTCCGACACTAGATGGAAAGTTTACTTTTTATTTTTTTGATAAGAAAGATTATGATAAATTATGTAAATCAATTGATAGTTGTCAATAACATTTCTCTAGAAACTTGCTTAAAGTATTACACAATCTATCAAAGATTTTATAACAGAACTGTAAATATTATTGATATTTTTGTAACTTGGAAAAACACTTGATTCTAATAAAATAACAATGAATCTATTTTTTTTATGTGTAAAAAACAATATACCTCTTCTAATAGAATTAAAAATCAATTATATTAATTTATTGTGTTTAAAAATATTCTTATATCATCCTTTTACAACAACACTACCGTAAAGAGTTTTGTTTATGATATAGACTTTTCCCTTCGTCTATCATATAATCTGATCGTCTCCAAAATTGTTAGAGGATCTTCATGGAATAATCTTCCATATTATAATATACCTTTTTTTTAGGAAAAAAACCATACGAAGACATTGAATACCCATTATCGGTTATGAGCACTATTGTAATTATCATGATTAATTTTAATTATGTGGTTATGTTGATTAATAAATATAAAATAATTAAAAAATAAGAATATTAGTATAAAATAATATTAATAAAATTAATTATAATTTTTTTATATGAAAAAATATTGTAATAATAAAATTTTTGTTATTGTGCTCAAAGTTTCCTCAATTTTAGAGGAAACACTATAAATCATTATGAGTGGGGGTTAGGTTCGGTCTCAAATAACATTGAAGAAGATTATGCATCGTTCCAAGGTCTCTGGTTAGAAAAATAGAGGAACATTATGAGAATTGAGGCTTTCAAAGATTGGATGATGGTCGTTTGAGTGATTTTTAAAGGAGACATATTGGAAACAATATTCTTGATGGATTAATAACTCGCATTATATCTTTGGGTGTTAAATTTGTTGAGTTTAAAATATACCACATCAAGCAAAAGCTCATTCCCATTTCTTACCATTGGACTAAGGTTGGTCCTAGTTTGTCCAAAGGATAAATAAATTTAAATGGGGAACATGGGGTTTCTTTCATTCCTTAAGGTTATGTGCTCTCCCTCTCTACGTCTGTGAATTGAGGGAGGTGGATCGGTTGACTGTCTCGGTTTTTGGGTTATTAACCTCACAAATTTGATGAGTAATTACATATGTGTGGGCATTCACTTTGCAAGTTGTTTCTCTCTTTTTTTAGGAGGTGTTATGGCTCATGGAATGAGCATTATGTCAATGTTCAGGAAGTTTTCCTCTATTGGATCTACGAGGGGTCAAAGGGATCTTTGTAGGTACATGTTTCAAATCTTACTGCTAAACCCATCAGTGGCTTTGTTAGCTTTGATCTAGATAGTGGATGAATTTTGTATTGTCGGGCTTGTTGTTCCTCCCAGGTTATTTATGGTTTGTTCCCAATCATTTTCTGGCTCTGGTTATGAATATCCTTTGTTTCATTTGACTTCTCTTTGCCATAAACTTCATTTTGTTGTCAATTGGGGCTTTGATATGGGTATTCTTGGGCGACAATGGAACCTCGATTTTTGGTTGCAAATGGAAGGTATGGAAACTTCTTCGAGTTAACTTAAAAAATTCCTCAGGTGCCATGAAATTTTTTCTCTAGAGAATAGATCAAATCTGCAACAACTCTCTTCAAAATTTGGGGAATTCGAGCAATATTTATATTGGTTGTGGAGTCTAATAATCTTCCTGATTCATAGGTGTTTGTTTTCGTCTATTTTTATACCCCATGAAGACTGTACACCCCAAAATATTGTACCCTCATCCACACAGGGGCGTTGTAGGGGGCCATTTCCCCCCCCCTACAGGGTTTGGGTGGCTCATCCCCCTAGCTAGGGGGTCCGAGGGCAAGCGAGCCATCGACGATGGTAGTTTCCCCAAAAGAAAAATTTCCTTGTAAATGTATATTGTAATTTCATATTTAATCTAGATCGTCCATTATAAGGTCATGAATATGATGGTAGGAGTTATGCTAGGGTTTTTTTCTCTAGAAGGCAACCCTCTTTTATGAGATAATTGTATTGCGGTTATGTATCATTGTGAATATTGTATTATGATAGAGGATATTGTGAGAGAAATAAAATGAAGCTACAGTGGGTATTTTGTAGGTTGTATACCTTCATTTGTTGGATAATAATAAAGGAAGGACCTAAAAATTTCTTTGGTGGACATAGATTTCACTAGGTGAACCACATATATCTTGTCTCTATTTTATTATGTATCTCCTTTGTTTTATTTTCGTATTTTTCTTATTTTATTGCTCCATGATCTTTTTTTTCTAACAACTGGTATCAGAGTTAAAGATAATTTGCAGGAAAAGAGGGTTGCTAGTTCAAGTGGGGCAATGGAGGAAGATGAAAAGTTTAGGGCCGAGAAATTTAATGGTCAAAACTACCAGTTATGGAAGATTTAGATGGAAGATTATTTATATCATAAGGATCTATTCCTACCATTGGGTGGAATAGAAAAGAAACCCATGGCCATGAATGAAAAATATTGGGAGGTTCTTGACAGAAAGGCATAAGGAATGATACAGTTGAACCTCGCAGCGTCGATGGATTTTAATATTTTGAAAGAAAAGACAATGAAGGAGTTGATGAATGCATTGGCTAAACTGTATGAAAAAACCTTAGCATCCAATAAGGTATTTCTAATGAAGATATTATTTAATATGAATATGTCATAAGGTGGGTCTATTGTAGATCATTTAAATGAATTTAATACAATTAATAATTATCTAAGTTCTATAAAAGTGGACTTTGATGGTGAGGTTAGGAATCTTCTAATCTTGTTCTCATTGCCAGAAAGCTAGAATGCCTTGTTCATGGATGTAAGTAACTCTATCTATGGTTCAAACACTTTAAAATTTGATGATGTTGTTGGTGTTATCCTTAGCAAGGAAATGCGATGGAAAAGCACAGGTGAGACATTAGGTAGTGAATTAAACATGGAGAAAAGGGGAAGAAAAAAGGATAGAGGAAAGGGACGAGGGAATTTTATGAAGGGCAAATTGAAATCCAAACTAGGAAATATAGAGTGTTGTAAATGTAGGAAGAAAATACATCTGAAGAAAGATGACACATCTCCAAAGAAACAAAGAGATGGACAACAAGAGAAAAATCAGGAAGCAAATGTAACAGGGGATGTGTTACAAGATGCTTTGATTGTTTCTGTAGATAATGTTTTTGAGTCTTGGGTAGCAGATTCAGGGGATACATTTCATGCCACACCGCATAGGAAACATTTTCTAGATTATGTTCAAGTTGATTTTGGACAGGTTCATTTGGGTGATGATGCACCATGCAAATGTTTTTGAATGGGAAAGGTAAAAAAAGAAAAGGAATGGAAACCAATGGTTGTTGAAATAGGTAAGGCATGTTCCAGATCTAAGGAAAAGTCAAATTTCAATAGGGCAATTGGAAAGTGAAGTTTGTATATATGTATTTATAGATAAGGCATGGAATGTCAACAAAGGATCACTAGTGATAGTGAAAGGAGAGAAGGTAGGTACATTGCATTTATGTACTGGTAATATTGATTCTTCTATCTCTTTAGCTTATACATGAGTGGATACAACAATGTGGCATCGTAGGCTTGGACACATGGGTGAGAAGGGGATGCAAATACTTCAAAAAATAAATTTGTTGCCAGATCTTAAACAAATTGATTTAGATTTTTGTGAGCATTATGTTTATGGAAAACAAAAGAGAGACATATTTCTCGGAGTCGGAAAAGAAAAGAAGAGTGAAAGGTTATAGCTTGTGCATACATATCTATGGATACCATCTCATGTATCATCTCTTGGTGGCTCTCATTATTATGTTACTTTTATTGATGATGCAACTAGAAAAAATTGGGCTTATTGCATTAAAAAAAATATGATGTTTTTGATACTTTTAAGAAATGTAAAGATTTGGTTCAGAAAGAGACAAGAAAAATGTTGAAGTGTATCATATCAGAAAATGGACGTGAATATTGTAGCAAGGAGTTTGATGATTATTGTTCATACCATGGGATTCATAGAGAGAAGACAGCTCTAGGAACACCACAAGAAAATGGTGTGTTAGAAAGGATGAATAGGACAATCATGGAGCGTACAAGGAATATGAGATTGCATGGTGGGTTTCCCTTACAGTTATGGGAAGATGTTGTATATATTTTTGTTTACTTAATAAACGTAGTACCTTCAATTTCTTTGGATGGTGGAATTCTAGTGGAGGCATGGACAGGTAAAAAGGTAAACTATTATTTTTTGAAGACTTTTGGTTGTGAAGCATTTTTCCATATTGATAAAGAAAATAGAACAAAGCTTGAGGCAAAATCCAAGAAGTGTACCTTTATTGGATACAGTGTTAATGATTTTGGTTATCTCTTATGGGATTATGACAATCACAAAATCATTAGGAGTAGAGATGTCATATTCAATGAGAAGGTCATGTACAAATATCAGTTGTAGGAAAATATACAAGAAAAAGAAAAACCAGAATACATAGTGCTTGAAGAGATCACTGAAAAATAAATTTCAAAAGTACCAAAAAATCAAAATGTACAACAACATGAGAAATAGGTACCTCAAACTCCTGCAAGTTTTGATAGAAGATCTACCAAGTTAAGTATACCCCTGAACGATAGGCTCCTTCATTGTATTATTTATTGTTGATTGATTCTGGTGAACTAGAATGTTATGAAGAGGCAATGCATGTAAAAACTAAAAAGAAGGGGGAGCAAGGCATGAAAGAGGAAATTGATTCCTTGGTAAATAACCAGACTTGGGACTTGGTTCAGTTTCTTGCAGGAAAAAGATCATTGGAGAATAAATGGGTTTACAAGTTGAATGAAGAAGATAGAGGCAAAAAGATGTACAAGGATAGACTTGTTGTAAAGGTGTTTGCACAAAAGAAAGGTATATATTTGGATGAAATATTTTCTCTTGTTGTTAAAATGAATTCAATTAGGACTATTTTAAGTCTTCTGGTAGTAGAATATTTTCATATTGAATAGTTAGATGTAAAAACAATTTTTTGTTAGAAAAATTGGATCATGGAGCAATAAAATAAAACAAATGAGGAAATAAAACACAGAAAATGCACAATACAATAGAGACACAGATACACGTGGTCCACCCATTATGGGCTACGTCCACCAGAGAAATTACCAGGTCCTTCATTTATTATTATCCAACAAATGAAGGGATACAACCTACAACACACTCGATGTAACTTCCTCTTCTTTCTCTCATAGTCTCCTCTCTCAGAATACAATATTCATCATGATACATAGCTGAAATAAATTTCCCTCATAAAAGAGGGTTTTCTTCTAGGGAAAAAAACCCTAACATAACGTCTATTGTCACATATGAGACCTTATAATGAATGGTCTATATTTACAATGAAATTACAATAGACATTTACAAGGAAAATTTTCCTTCGGGGGCCCACTTGCCCCCAGACCTCGCAGGGGGGGTAACCCCCTTTGCACTCCCCCACGTGGAAGAGTGTACATTCTTCCGGGGTGTAAAGTCTTCATGGGGTATAAACATGGCTGAAAACAAATACCTGTGAATTGGAAAGATAATTAGGATCCACAACGAATAATCTCCCACTTGGAGACTGATCTCAACAATTCCACCGTTGTTGTATCTGGTGGACTATGATCCTTCTTGGACTTGGAAAATTTATCATCTTCATATTAATTCTTTAAGACCAACTGAAACTCATAAGGAACTCAGTTTCTCCCTGGTTACTCCCTTAGTTAACATGTCTGCAGGATTCTGGCTAGTGTGTATCTTTTCCAACTTC
>SNQJ01S0084270.1:34653-45485 GCA_010110895.2 Picea sitchensis
AGATATTGTACAAGGTTAGAATTTACAAAAAGGACCAAAAATGAACAAATTAGAAGGATCTTTTATTAACAAAATGATAAAAATTTAATTCTATAGACTAGCTACAGAATCCTCTGATTCTGTAGCTGGTCTAAAATAAGATACATAATCAGAATTAAATTAATTGAAAATCTTTTAAGGAGATTAAATTCAATTATCATCCAATAGTTATTTGAAAACGATTTACTCCATTGGAGCTTGTTATATCATTTTAAATCAAAACAGAATCATCAAAGCATTCAACCGAATACAGAGATAGGCATACTCTGTTTTGTTTTTGTTATCACAGAATCGGGTCAACAGAACCATAATCGAACAACAATGCAATCGTTTCACAACAAATCAAACTCAACATTTGTGAAATCATTTCATATCCAATGCAATCAATACAGTTAAAACAAATTTTATGTAATTGTTATGCCATCTTATCAAAAGGTAACACAATCGAATCTAAACAGAATCATGTTCAAATTGTTATAACTGTATTGATATCACAAGCAATTCAAGTCATGAGCGAACTAAACCAATACTGGCGAGTAACTGACCACAAACAAAATCGTAATGAGATCGACCAATTGGTAGAAGGATTCACAAGAATTATCCAACCGTTCGTTTTTAACAAACTGGGCAAACAAGATAGTTTTACTATGATCACAATCGTTCCAATTAAACTAATTATAACCGGGTTTGACTAATTCATTTCACAAATTTAAAATCAAACAGAGTGACTTTCACGATGTGAATCCACCAACTGAAAATAGACAGCAAGGACTTTAACATAATCATCATGAATCAAAACTATCCCTGATTCAGGCATGAATATTATTAGCATAGGGTTAAGTGAGAGCAGTGTTTTCGTAAAAACAGAGTCGTTCTTTTCAAATTGGGGACGGTCAGCATTGTATTCGAGTGTTGAAAATCATATGCCAACCAAACTCATGAAATAAATCGAATCAAAACGTGATTATATTCCAACTCTGACATGCAAATTTTGTTCGGATTGAATCGAAAGAAAATCAATAATTTCGTTAACTTAATCAGGCAAGTCAACCAATCAAATTCAGACGAAGATCAATCAAATCCGAATGAAAATAGATCAATAGCTATGCTGGGAATGACCAAATCATATATCAAATCGAAATTTCTTTTTATTGAAAACAAAACTATACATAGAATGCACACATCATAACAGCACGATCCAAAATGTAGACAGAGCTTATTCGAAACGGCATTCAAATCGTTATATCAACCTACATTATTTACAAACAAACGATATCAAATTTTCATACCTGTATAGCGACGAGACTTCTTGATTATGTCAGTTTGGAATTTTCAACAGCCGTGGCTGATTCCACGTTTTTGAACATGATGGAGCCGGTTGTCTTTTGATTTTTATCTATGGCTTGGTGCTTGGCTCTTTGATTGGTTAGAACTGCAATCTGATCCTCCAGTGATTGGATTTTTGATTGGAGTATAGGAACATCAATGTAATATCGTTCTAACCATGAATTACATTGGTCACAGGGTGATTGTGTGGGTTTAGACAGAGCAGGCGAGGGTTTGGGCAAATGACCGAGGGTTTCACGAGGCAATTTAATACCCAGGTAGTTAGGGTCGGTCTTTAGGTAGGGGGAAGGTTCGATACAAAATCATAAGGGGGCTCGGGACATAAACCCTACGAGTAGGGGTACTCGCTGGCCAGAAAACGCTCAATATCAGAATCAAAATCCTCACTTAGGATGATAGGGTTGGACTCGACAGAGGGTTTTGGTTTGTTCCTGGCCATTCTCGAAATGAGCTGGGCATTCCTTTTCCTTTTGGCATTGGCAGTAAGGTTTTCCTTGGGATTTTTTCTCATAGGCTTTTTAATGGCCTCTGCACCTTCAATTACAGTGTCAGGTAAGTAAACAGGAGGGTCGACCGAGGGTTTAGGCAGTAGGAGATGTAAGGGTATAGGTGGTTCGGCCCTGACTTCACTCACCACAGGTTTGTCAACTTGTATAGGGTTCGGATCTTCAAAGCCATTACGAGCGATGAAAGCCATCCAACTATCACCGTGCAAACTCAAATGATAAACAACGATGATCTTAATAAGCCCATGGTGGAACAGGCTGCTGTCAGCCTCCTGCCTCTTAAACCTTTTCGACATTTTAAACAGGCTACGATGAAAGTAGAAAGGCATGTTTAGAGGATACCCTATGAAAACCATCAACAAATGCAGGTGGTAGAGGAACACAAATCCGTATTGACCTTCATAGGTCACGAACTGCTTGAATAACATTAATAAGTCGTGCCATTGTGGTTATGAGCATAGATATGGGCATACCTCTATCACAAGAGGTGACTTTGCGCGATAGAAACAACAATGTCCATGGCACTTCCTCAACCTTGCAATTCTTAAACCAATGTTGTCTTGAGGTAGGTAGCCCTGTAGCTAAGTTGATAAACTGTTCATCGATCTCCAATTGTATGTCACCCACCTTGGCTCGACAGCCATCCAAAGTCATGGAAAACTGTCGTGCTACACAAAGGTTAAAACCCTCAAATCATTTCACGAAGGTAAGCCATCCATTGTCCTCTAAATCTTAGGGGGCATTGTCAAACATTAACATGGCTTGGTTTCCATTGGGCTCAACTCACACGACTAGTGCCATGGAGCCGAACACATGGTAAGGGAAGGGTTTGGATTCACCAACACACATAGGAGCAGAGCTACCCGAGCTAACAGAAATGAACGAGCAAAAGGGATAAGCATAAATGCGAGCATGCGAAGGTGGTGGAGTCTGCCATGCAAAATATTGATTATCCAAGTACAACCACCGATTTACATAGTTGTTCAATCCATAATAGTAGTTCAACCATCGAGTCAAACTAATGAAATGAAATGTGTATACCAATGCGTGCAAACATGATGCCATAGTGTTAAAACACCCGACTTATAAATCAAGACCAAAATCAACTATGCGCCAATGTATTGCAATAGCTCATATAATCAAAAGTTTAACCAAGGTGCCAAACGGTATTCACATAATTGATAAGCCACAAGTTTATGAAAACATATAAGGATTTTATTAAAAGACATATATATATAAAAATTTAATCATAACCCCTATGCATTTTCATAGAATCAATGGTCAGGCAGGTCATATAAAGTGTAAATCCAAATGCTCAATGCCTTACAAACTCAGTAAAACCAATTTATACAATCAATCGAAGTATGAGTACTGATCAAAGGATATTGCCATTCCTATAGCGATGAAAGGTAAGCGCAATAGGCATATCGATAATAGAGATAATGACATTTTAGATAATGATTGAAATATGACTTCGAAATATTAAGTTTTCACACTTACAGTCGTGAAAACAAAATGAAAATAAGTGTGTAAATGTCGCAAGAAGTGAAAATGTCGTTTATTAGAAAATTGCGACGAAAAATTAATGTTTGCAAAACATTGGTGTAGGCAGCTTATAAGACAATGGAAAAATGCGAGTTGGCTGCCAATAGGACGCGAGGGGGGGATCACAGGAAAAGATCGAAATAACTCTGGAACAAAATACAAAGTGAGTGATAGCAGAGAAGAAGGAGAGTAACCTTCATTCTCGATCGTTGAAGAACAGAGACAGAGAGTCTCAAGAATCGTGGTCTAGCTCGGGGGTGGCTAGTGGTAAATCAATTTAGAGTCGTTGAGCCTATGGTTGGGTGGAAACAAGCACCCCTCTCAGCAGTTGCATCAAACCTGGTGTTTTTCTGATAAGTGTTATATCATGTATCTTGAATTTAAATATCTTGGAATGTATGCTCATGGTTTGAACACTTATAAATGGTTTCTGTGTAGAAATGTCTGCATGGTGTTTTGATTGGAATGGTGGTTGCATGCTTATGTTGGAATGACCACATTCAACTTATATATATATATATATAGATAGATATATGTATTTGAACGAATCCAGTTTTTAAGTTTGTTCTCGGGAGGTTGTTTCCCTTATTTGTCTCTTGTGCTGCCCTGGATAGATTTCCTCACAGGGACACCCTTTTGGGATCGTTCCCTTACATTTCAGAGCTGAGGTAAGTTCCCTGAAAGGACTACCACCTTGATAAAATCCTAAATTTTCTTTTTATCTATCACAGATGTTAATAGTTTAGGGATTTAAGAAGACCTCTCAGTCTGGTCATAAAACCTGGTAAAAATCTGCCCAGGAACTCGATGAAGGAATTTAAGGCCTAAGTTTGAAAACCCTACATGAGAGAGAGAATGGGTCTCTTAGAGCTTGGTATCTCAGTATTTCGGCAATTGGGAAACCTAAGGGTCGGTTTTCTTGTATTCACCTGTCCCGAAATCCCAATTGGCGAAACCTTGAAATGAACTAGCATGGATGAGTTTTGATGTTTCAGAGGTTCAGTACCCAGGATACCCTTCCTCTTGCTAAATGCATGAATGAGATCCTTTCGTAGGATCTAAGTTCTATTACGACTGTTAAATTGGATGAAGGAACACAAACATTAATGCCTCGACCCCTTTTTAACCTTCGTAAGTAGCGAAGAAATTGGGACCGTCGATTCCAAGACCCATCAGAGTACTTGGACTGTCCAGCTGTAGAGTGCACATGGCGGTCGATAAGCATTTCAAATTTTCGGCACCTATGAGATCAGAGGGTAACAACCATTGTCCTCACGACTCGCGAAATCCCGACATATGAAATCTCGAAATGCTTGCGTGTGGGTAAGTTATGAGTTTTCGGAGTTTCGGCACCCGAGGTACCTAAGTGCGAGTTCTCTTGTACTCACAAGTCCCAAAACCTAATTCACAAAAACCCAAAATGATGACGTGTGGATGAGTTAGGACGTTTCGGTGTTTTGGAACCCTGAATACCCAAGGGAGTATTTCGTTGTACTCGCAAGTCCCGAAACCCCGACTTGCGAAATCCCGAAATGATAATAGTATGAAGAAGATATAAGACCTCGGAGTTTTGGTAACTAGGATAGCTAGAGGCAAGTCCCTTGTACTCGCAAGTCCTGAATCCCTGAACCATGAAATTTTGATGGGTGAAATCCCAAAATAGATGTGCAGGTTTAAGAGTTCACATTTCGGATTTTCATCTCATGGAAGATCTAGGTGCAAGACCTCCTATCTGCGCACGTCACGAAACTTCGATTCGTGAAACCCTGAATTGGACCTACATGGGTAAGTATTGATGTTCAGTATTTTGGGAAGAAGGATATTGAAGGATAAGATCCCTTATACCCACTAGTTGCGAAATCCCGAACTGCGAAACCCTGAAATTGGTCAAGTGTATGATGAGCGGGTGTATCGGCTTTTCGACATTCTGGTAGTCGAGGAGTGTGAATCTTTGACCTCTTTTATCGCGAGGTTCTGATATATGAAACCCCAACTTGCAGAATCCCGAATTGGCATAGTGTGACTTGATTCGACATTTTGGCTTTTCAGAACCCGGAAGACCCAAGGGTAAGTTTCCCTTGTACTTGCAAGTCTCGAAATCTTGACTTACGAAGTCCTGAAAAATAGGGTGTGGAGAAGTTATTTTACTTCGGTATTTCGGCACTCGGGGTACCTAAGTGTGGGCTCCATGTGTTTGCCAGTCCCAAAACCCTTGACTCACAAAATCCCGATGGAGGAAACCCCAAAATAGTGGAGCATGTTAGAGTTTGGTGTTTCAGAGTATCAGCTCCCGGGAAACCCAGGTGCGAGACCTATTATCGTCGCACATCCCAAAATCCCCATGGAGTAAACTCTGAAAGGTGGAGTGCCATGTTTTTAAATCCGAGGCAATTTTTAGTTATGACAAACTATTGGTCCCCTTTAGATTTGGGCACTTCGAGAGACAAGAGAGCAGGGGATCGCATGCAGCGCAATTTCCCGAATCACAAAAGCCAGAAGTACCTCTCTGGTAAGGCCTGTGGTCATGACCCACGATCACATGGGTAAGGATAAGGGATGGTAGGAACTACATTAGGCCCCATAAAAATTTGGGGAATTCTGTTCCTCGGTGAAAAGAAGGAAAAAGTCGAAAAATCTTAGTTCCTGTAGTGGGTATGTTACAAATTGGTATCAGAGCATGGTTACAACACTTGGCTTGCTTGGGCTCATGAACGAGTTGCACAGAAGCTTCGTTCAAAGCACTCCTAAAATGAGTAACTCGCTATCTTAACCCCCTAAATCAAAAGGTCGAAGTTAAAAATGAAAACTCCTATGGTGTGTGTGCATGTGAAAAATATGAATTATGTACAAGTTATAAATGAATATAAACATTGACTAACAACTAATTTTTTTCTTTTTCTCACAAAGTAGAAGATTAACCATGGGAAATTTCAGACGTATAGAATGGTGACTCACCATGAAGTGGGGGAGGGCTCCCACAATAGAGATGAAGAATCTGATGAAAGGAGGGCGGTAGGGACCCCTCCAGATCTGGTTGAGACTATGAGGAGCCTCATGGTTGAGTTACAAAGTTGCAAGGTTGACAATGAAAGGATGATGAAAGAACAAGAGAAACAAACAGAAATTAATGCAGTTTTACTGCAGATCTTATCCGACTTACAAAGACAAATGCAGAATGAACCTGAGGTACAAAAACATGGTCATATCAGTGGCCACACTGAGAGGAGAACCTCGAAAAAGGTCCATCCCAGAGGTAAAGGACCAGTGGCAGATGATTCCTCTGGGAAGGAAGCTGGCGGTTCAGAGGGCTCTTCTAGTAGAAGAACTAGTTCTTATTCCCGAAGAAGACAGAAGAAGCAAAATCTTTCCAAGGGTCATAAATTCGAAAAATTTAGGAAGGCCAAACCACCCTCCTTCGATGGTGAAATAAAGAAGGGAGAGGAAGCAGAGGCCTGGCTACTTGGACTAAAGAAGTATTTCAGAGTCCATGACTTCTCAAAAAGTTTGAAGGCCTGAGTGGCCAGCTTTAACTTGAATGGAAAGGCTTCCATTTGGTGGGAAGACCTTAAGAATGTGAAAGGGGTTCACGAAGAGGACCTGTCTTGGGAGCAATTTGAGAAATACTTCTGGAAGAAGTATTTGTGGGAAAAATATTTCGACGAGAAGACTAAAGAGTTTTATGAACTCAAACTGGGACAATTCACTATAGAAGAATATGTCAACAAATTCCTCGATTTGTTGAGGTATGTACCTTATATAAAAGCAGAAAAGGAAAAGGTACAACGCTTCATCAGTGAACTACCTAAGGACTATCGGAATAGAATTGAATTTGAGGAGCCAAAGACCCTAGAAGGCACTATCCGAAAGGCAACCTATTGTCATGAATATCTTGGACATCAAACATAACCTCACGAAGGATGGAAACAAAAGAATAGTTCGAGATTTCAGAAAAAGGGGATTAAATCCCCAGGATTTAAGAACTATAAGAAGAACCCAAGAATGAGCTTTCCATCCTGGAGTGTACACCAACAGAATTTTCCCTCCTTGGGTGGAAATAAAACTTCTGGATCCATACCAGTGAAGACTGATAACCCAAAGAGAGAACCTTTGAAATTTTGGGGTTGCGGAGAAGAACATCTACTGAGAGACTGCCAACACTGACAAAAGAATAGTCAGAGAATTTATAACATCCAGGAAGCTACCACCATCAATGATGTGGCCAGGAGTGTGCCACAAATTTATGTAGCCTTGGATAATAACCAAGATGACCACCAAGCTTCAGTGGTGGAAATAGAAGGTATGATTTCCAACAATCTAGTGTCTATTTTGATTGAACCTGGTTCAAATTTGAGTTATATAGCCCCTAAGGCTGTTGATAGGTGTAAACTATAGGCACAAAAATCCTACCAAGCCATGGTTTGTACAGTTAGCCACTGGCACCAAAAGAAGGGTAGCATAGGTCATACCAACCTACCAATTAATGTTGAGTGAATTCCCCACCCAAGAAACCCTTAACATATTACCCCTGGGATCATATGATCTATTGACTAGTATGGATTGGCTAGCCGCCCATAAAGCCATATTGGACTGTTACCATAAAAACTTAGAATGTGTAAGTAAAGAAGGAAAAAGGATAACCCTTCAAGGGCTCCGAAAACCTTTCTCAGTGAGACAAATATCATCTCTGCAAATGAGAAAGTATTTCCGAAAAGGAATTCCCCTATATGCAATACAGGTGTTGAAAACTATTGAAAATGACAAACCAAGCCTCGAAGACCACCCTACCCTGAGAGAATACAGAGATATGTTTCCGGAAGAGGTACCAGTTCTACCTCCAAGAAGAGACATAGAATTCTTGATTGAACTTGCACTGAGAGCGGTGCTGGTGTCTAGGACACCCTACCAGATGTGCACACCCGAGTTAGTTGAACTCAAATTACAATTAAGAGAAATGATGGATAAGGGATATATCTGGCCCAGCGTGTGTCCATTGGGAGAACCAATCCTATTTGTGAAAAAGAAGGACGATAGCCTTAGATTGTGTATAGATTATAGACAACTCAATAAGGTAACCATAAAGAACAAGAACCCCTTGCCCAGGATCGATGACCTGTTCGATCAATTGGGGGGTGCGTCTATTTTCTCAAAGATTGAATTGAGGTCGGGATACCATCAAGTTTGAATTAAGGGTGAAGACATCCATAAAACTACCTTCCAGATGAGGTATGGTCACTATGAGTTTGTGCTAGTGCCATTTGGGTTAACCAATGCCCCTGCTACTTTCATGTGCTTGATGAACAATGTACTCAGCAAATTCCTAGACAAATTTGTGCTGGCTTTTATTGACAATATATAATTTACTCCAAGAATAGGGAAGAGCATGAAGATCATCTTAGGCTTGTGCTGCAAGTGCTAAGAGAACATTAGATCTATGCCAAATTCAACAAATGTGACTTCTTCCAGAAGCAAATACATTACTTGGTCCATGTTCTATTTGAAGAAGGAGTAGTAGTAGACCCTGACAAAATCAGGTCTATCATGGAATGGCCTACCCCAAAGGATGTTTCAGATATTTGATCCCTTATGGGATTAGTAAGATACTATAGGAGATTTATAAAAGGATTCTCCAAGATTGGTTGTCCAATCACTTCCCTCCAGAAGAAGGGGACCAAATTCACGTGGACACAGAAATGTGAAGAAAGATTTCAAACCTTGAAACATCTACCGACCCACGCACCCGTGCTGAAGATTGCCAATCCCGAAGCTGACTTCCTCATGTGCACAGATGCTTGTAAGGAAGGACTCGGAGGATTCCTTATGCAAGGAGGAAGTGTGGTCTGCTATGAATCCTGAAAATTGAATGAGCACGAAGTCAACTATGTGACCCATGATCTAGAGCTGGCTGCCATAATGCATGCCTTGAAAATGTGGACGCATTGCCTCTTGGGAAGAAAATTTGTACTTATGATAGACCACTGTGGACTGCGATATCTATTTGACCAACCACAACTGAATTCCAGACAAGCTAGGTGGATGGCCCTCCTTAGCGAGTTTGATTTTGAAATCAAACACATTAACAGAAAGGAAAATAGGGTGGCCAATGCCCTTAGTAGAAGTATGAAAACAATTCACTTGGCAGTGGTGAGCACCTGCAAGACGAATGCGAAGGAAAGAGTCAGAAATGCACAAGAAATATATCCCTTCGTCCAGACTGTGACCTCATACCTACAACAAGAGCCCACCGAGGTAAAGTACGGAGACTACTAGATGATGGAAGGAGGTCTGCTCACTTACCGAAGCAGATTGTATATCCCAGATTGTGACGACTTGATGAGGTTCATACTAGATGAAGTACATAAAAGACCCTATACTGGTCATCCAAGATACCAAAATATGATCATGGCCACTAGGAAACAATTTTACTGGCCTGGGTTGAAGAAAGACATAGCCGAGTACTTAGCCAAATGCATAGAATGCCAACAGGTTAAAGAAGAACACCGACACCCAACAGGATTTTTACAACCTCTACCAATCCCAAAATGGAAATGGGAAACCATCTCCATGGATTTCATCACCAAATTACCCACCTCGACCAAACAGAATGACACCATCATGGTAGTGGTGGATAAATTGAGAAAGTATGCCCATTTCATCCCCATCAAGTCGACTTGCAAGGCAATAGACACTGCTCAGGCATTCATGAAGGAGATATTCAGACTACATGGTATGTCGAACGAGATCGTGTCTGACAGAGACACGAAATTTACTTCCAACTTTTGGAAGTCACTAATGGCTAGTTTAGAGACCAAGTTGCTGTTTAGCACTGCCTATCACCCTCAAACCGACGGACAGACAGAAAGAGTGAGCCAAATACTAGAAGACATGTTAATAATGCATGTAATGCATCAACCCAAGAAGTGGGAAGACTACCTGCCACTGGTGGAATTCGCTTACAACAAAGGCTACCAAGAATCCTTAAGGATGAGTCCGTTTGAAGTCCTCTATGGTAGGCCGTGCAACACCCTTGTTAGTTGGAGTAATCCAGTAAACATAATTTCTTTTGGACTCGACATGTTGAAAGAAATGGAACAACAAGTGACTCAGATAAAAAAAAACCCGAAGATCACTCAAGACCGACAGAAAAGTTACGCCGACCAAAAGAGAACTCCAAGAGAGTTCATGATGGGAGACCATGTATATCTCAGAGTTAGGCCCAGGAAGAGTTCCCTGAAAATGGGAGCTTGTGCCAAGTTGGCAACTTGGTACTGTGGACCCTTTGAGGTTCTAGACAGAGTTGGACCTGTAGCCTACAGGCTAGCACTTCCTCCCACAGTAAAAACACATAATGTTTTCCATGTTTCATTATTGAAGAAATATGTACATGATTCTAATCAT
>SNQJ01S0084270.1:56619-88386 GCA_010110895.2 Picea sitchensis
AACTGAACCCTTTTGCTTGAGATTTATCAATTGGCTAAAGAAGGTATTGCTCCTTGTATCCTCATAGTGTGTTATCATTTCTTCCGTGAAAATTGTCCAAGTGACGAGTGATTTGTGAGAAAAAATCCATCAATACCATACAAATTGATTGGGTTCTAAGTATAAAGAAACAATTCGTACCGTTTGTGTATGTGGCACATTATGTAGATCAAATAATTGCTCCATCTGAAGTATCCATGTGATAGGGTCCTTGCCATCAAAATTCCTCATATCCATCTTAGGAACGTGGTTGGTCTTCAACCCAAAGTTGGATTTTCTCCATTCTTGATTCACCTTTCGTGTGTCCTCATCATGAATTTCATGGGATACATTTTCACTTTCAGGTGTCCTCTCTATTACAATTTTTTTCAATCCTTCCATGATCTCCTCTTTTAAACCATCCATCTTAGTATTTATTGCCTCCAACGTAGCTTCCATCTCTTTTAGTTCATCTTTTGTAACTATCTTCTTTTGTAAATCATTTATATTCCTACACATTGCTTCACCTTCATCAAGAGTCCAAGTAGGATTTTCTGGAGGCTTATTTGGTGTAGAAGTTCCCTTTTTTGGTGGCATGTTGGCCAAGTATCACTTTAAACCTTGATTTTGAGGTGGTTTTGCTAGAAAATATTCCTTTTATTGTATCTCCAAAATTTCGGCCCTTCTAAGTATGAAATTTTATTTTTTGTAGGTCTTTGATATTTCTTCTCTACAATGCCACAGGTCTGGTCAAAATTGGATGTGCCAAGTGGAATTTATGGTAACTTCCCCACAACTTGCTAATTGTTTTTCTTTCTAGGAGATCTCACTTGTATAGCGTTCCCCACACAAAATGATTCATAATTTTTTTTGAATCTCATACCAGAACTACTATGGGATGTCCACTATCCAATGCAATTGGTCTCACTCAATTTTGATACTCTAGGAAGAAGTTATTATTGTTTTAATCAGAACACCTACTTGAGACTAGTCAATAGGACTAGTCATATACCCTATCTTCCACAAGGTGTATCTACAAATGTAAGATGACCCAGAAGCTGAAATTGTTACCAAAGATGCCTTACTAATTTATGTGAATAGCCTCCAAATTTCAGGGTTTGAAACCTTACAGAAAAAGATTTGTAGTGAAAATTTTGCAATGACGCAATTCAGGGTGATTCCAGAACCCTATCTTAGAAAGGATGTATCTCCGAAAGTATAAGGCCTCAGGAGATGAAATTGTAACCCAATGTACCTTGATCAGTCTACTAAATATCATCCAAGAAGTTCCTTTTGAATCATTGTAGAAAACAATTTATAACGAAAATGCCAAGGTGTCTCAGATGTAGCAGCGAAACCCCAAGACCTTGAGCTCTGATACCATATGTTAGGAACCAATAAGTACTCAACGAATTGAAAAAGAGAGAAAATTAGATAATAAGCCTCTTCAAGGGAGGAAACCTCCTTATTCCCACATAAATGTTCAATTACAAGATGATTCCAAATGAAAATGTCTCCTCGGTATATATAGGAGACTAGGAGGTATAATTACAACTAATAGACTAAATCTGACATAAATAAAATAACATTACTAATGTAATATGCCCGAATTAAGGGGTAATGAGACACTATTTAGGGCTTAACAATTCCATATTGCTCAAAGTCCATCGCGGAGTTCTCCCTTTCCATCTTCATTAAGTTTAACTTATTTTATTTATGTTTCGATTATCTCATTGATTTTTTTTTATCCATGGAAATTTGAATAAAAATGTATCCAAATTTGTAGGATCTTGATTCAGAATCGTGTTTAGATGCAAAAAATATTCTGGTACTAGTTCAAAAATGTTGGAAGGTCTTATTAGGAGAAACATACCACAAGTAGTTAGTAGATGAAAATGGACAATTGATTTACCTTGCCAATTGTGACATTCCATCTTACAGCTACAATCCTTGGTCGAAGATGGTAATAATTGTTTGGTATAACGTAATTTGAACAAACAAATTATTGCATTGTTCTTACTAATTTCATTGATGTAAGAATGTTCAATTTTTTTTAAATTAGGATCCTTCTAATGATGAGAGACCTACCTAGCATCTTCTATTGCACCCCACAACAATGTCAACCCGAGAGAAGGATGCAATGAGAGCACCACTCAGAGAGGAAGCGTACCAAGAATGGTTGAATCAACCACCTATTCAATTCCCACTGCATCTAGATTCACCAATTTGGAATGACTACAACAATAGTAGTTCTTCAAAAGTTGGAAATGGAGATAATAAAAAATAGGTTGTTATGGATGATTACTTACGGGATATGACTTCCATGGAGACAATGTTGTTAGATGCATTATAGAACAATGAGCTAGGGGATGGTGCTCATATCAATGATACCATTTTTGAAAGACTAAAATCTTCTTCCACCACCCCTCTCTTTGGACCTAGTTCCCGGTCAAAGTCTACCCAAATTGGGACAAAAATGTTACTATACAACATGAAAGCAAAGTTTGGCATGTCAAACACATGTTTCTCGGAAATATTGAGGTAATTGACCAACAAGTGTTGTATATTAATTTTGAGAAGTATTGTAACACAATAAACATTAGAAATGGTTGCTTTTATAAGCGTTAAATGAACATGTACATTTATATTCCCCACTAACTGTAGGATATTCAAAGATAAGGTTCTTCCTAGTGATAAGTTTTTTCCTTGTAGCTGTGAAGAGGAAAAGCAGTTGTTGAAAATGTTGGGTGTTGAGTATATATCATATCATGCATGTTCGAATGATTGTATTCTATATAGAGGAGAATATGTAGTCAAAGAGATATGTCTGAAATGTGGGCATGATCCGGATTTTATGAGAAGAACGAAATGAATACAGATTATTAAAATATGCTTAACACAGAATAACATAGATACATTAAAAATGGTTATCTATTGAATAAGGAAATAAGTTGAAACTGTAAAATGCAATGGAAAACAAGCTTGTTGGAATGGTGGCGGCTTATCTCTAAGAAGAGAGGTGTCGATTGTGCTTATTCGCTAGAAGATCATTACAATGAGGCTCTAAAGGAATTTTTACAATAAACAGGAATGTCAAAAACCCTAGACATCCAAAAACCTAACCCTAGGAGATGAAGCGCCAAAATTCATGTGGGCCCCATTTGGGTAGGTTAGTAAATCAACTTCTCGGGGTCATAAATTTTGCATACGATATCTATTTTAGGCGCATGATAGCCCGTTGGAAAGGTCTATTCGAGGAATACACATTTTGTTGCTATCAACCAAAGGTCATTTTTTACCGTGGTGAGCCCTAAAAACGTTGTTTAGGGGCTCAAAATGGCCCCACAAGTTAGGGACTCGAAATCTAGGAAAAAAACTACCAAACTAGAAAACTACCAAAATGAACTACTTGGAATAGGTGGGAGGCCACCGACATCCATCTGGATCAGGGAATGATAGGTACTATAAATCAAATAAAAATCGTAAATCGCATGGTCCTCCCTATAATCCCTAGGATTCAAGGACTCTTCAATTGAAAATAATTAGCTATGTTGCAGGGATGGCATGCCTTGCATAGAAGTGAGTTGGGAGTTATGTGAATCCCAATAGATTCAATAGCCATGAAGCATATAGAGAATACATGGCCATAAAAATTCAAGGATGAAGTATGAAGTCTACTACTCAACATAGAAATGGATGACATGAACACATATTCCCTCCAAAACACCAACTATTATGTTTGGCCTGTAGTAATGATCAATAACAATATCCCCCCATGGTTTTTCGTGAAGAATGAACATCTTATGTTGGCTCTTATAGTCCCTGGTAGAAGAGAAGTGAATAATATGGATGCCTACCTACAACCATTCATAGATGAATTAAAGGAATTATGGAAAGGAATACATGTCTATGATGTATCAAGACCCATCCAAACAGAGAGGAGTTTTATGTTGTATGAAATATGTGATTACACCACACATGATTATCCAGGATTAGGAGTTTTCTCTAGTAATTAACATGTTTATTGATTTTTTTTTATATACGTAACAATATTTATTTGCATATTTAATTCATTGTGGTTGACATTCTATTCTTAAACGTTAACGTGTTATGTATACAATAATTTTGTAGGTCTTGTAACTAAAGGATATCATGGATGTAAATGTTGTGGACCTTCTCTGAAGGCTAGGTGGTCCAACCACCTACGAAAGCTAATGTATGAATACTTGTGGGTATTCCTCCCAGAACAACACCCTTATAGAAGAGAAACATCCACTTTCAATGGTAAACCAGAGAGAACCGAAAGGCCTACAATAATGAAACCAACAAAATGGCTTAGAGCTTATGAGAGAGAGAAGGAGAAGGAGATTACATAAATGTTCAATTCAAATGGGGAGCCTATGTTCGATGATCTAGAATTATTTGACACATATGTTGAGAAATTTCCCATTGGGATGAAAAGGAAATATAGATCTTTTATGAGCTCCCCTATTGGGAGCATCATAAGATTGTCCACTTACTAGATCCCATGCATATATTTAAAAAAAATTCATCTTCTTTATGGAGACACATATCATCAAACAAAAGTGACACATTGGTTGTGAGGAAAGATATTATTTCTTTAAAAACTAAAAAGAAACATTGGCCAGGACAAGAAAGTAGAGGAGAGGTTGGTCCCTCTTGGTCTTTCAAAGAAGGTGATGTCCCATGGATTTTGAAGAAATAAGATCTTTATTTGGAAAAGGAAGTTATATTGGGTGTGAAGGTTCTTTGTTTCTATGGGTATTCTCTACGACGTTGCTTCACTGTGTGTAAAGAACATTTGTCAGGGTTGAAATCACATGACCATTTGAACCTTCTAAAGGTATGACATACATGTCCAAAATATGATTTTATTATTTGTAATTTTTATTTTTATGCCATGGGATAAAACTTAATTAAATTTTTATGTGCTTACTTTGTAGTACCATTATCCTCTACTCATGCGTGGGTGTGTGAACCATGACTTCCCCCATGACATAAGGCATGCCATATCTAAATTATCTGCATTTGTACATTGGATCACATCAAAGGAGATTCATATGGCTAGTATTCCATGGTGGCATCAAGATATAGTTGAGATTTTTTGTATGTTTGAGAAGGAACTACTGTATAGTTTCATGGACTTGCAGGTTCATCTTCTAATTCACCTAGTAGATGAGTTTGAATTAGTCAGGGTGGTATCCTGTCATTGGATGTTTTTTTTAGAGAGGTACATGAAAAAATTGAAAGGATTGGTTCGTCAAAGAGAAAAAATCGAGGGGTCTATGACAGAGGGGTACATATCATATGAGTCCTAATATTATGCTAGTGAGTACATCAAATAGATCGACAACACACCAGGTGCAGTGATTTGGGACGATGAAAGGGATGAACACAAAAGAGAAGGGGAGCTTCTCCAAACAAATGGAAAAAGGATCTTAATAAATATTAAGTGACTTATCATTTGTTAAATTTATACATAGTAACTATTCTCACTAAACTTCATAATGTATATTTTCATGATCTCATATGTACTATATGTTGGTTTGATTTCATGAATACATCAGAGAATTTAAAAATTGCATCAATAAATTCATTATTTACAATTCAGAGGAATTACAACTATGGGTCGCATTATATGAACATAAGAGGAGGAAATGGGAAAATGACATGGAAGGATTTAGACACTTGAATGGTAGAAGCATGCCTTATCCTGATAATTTAAAATAAAATATTCCAATGATATGCCCCAATAGTTGGTTTGTTGACCAAGTCAGAGAGAAATATGGTGCATCCAGTCGTTACCCGCGTGAAGAAGAGGATGCACTAAACATAGGGATTGGTTGTAACAACTTGATAATAATTTTTTTGTGTACATAATTTTTAACTTCGTAATGCACATTTGAATTGTAAGTACATCTATATTATTTTATATTTTAATGGTTGGGTTATTAGACACATATTGACACAGTGATTTGTTCATTTTTTTATAGGTGCATTTGTTCCCATCTATGTGGGCATATGGACATCATTTTCACACAGAGGATGTCGATGATGGACACATGACACACGACAGTGGAGTGGAAGTCAAGTTCGACCAATCTAGTCATGCTAGCCACCGTGATCAAAAAACCATACATGGGAAGTTAGGTTACATTAGAAAGATACAAGATATCATTTAAGTGGACTTCTCTTCTTTCCAATGTGTTACTTCTAGGTGCAAGTGGCGGTGCACCTTTGATCGGAATAATGTAAAGGAAGATCATGATAGTGGGATGATGTGTATCAACTATAAAAAAAAGTGGTTTGAAGCTAAGGATCCTTATGTTTTACAAAAACATTGAAACCAAGTGTTTTTTCACCCAGATGTGTTAGATAGGGATTGGTGGTTTGTATTAAGACAAGACCCTAGATCAAAACATATTTTTGAGAACAACCGAGTTATAATGCCAAGCGAGGAATATACTGAGGGTGATGACAACAGAGAGTGATATTTACATGTTTTTATTTCATCTTTAATACCGTTGTTGTATCATTTTGTTATATTATTTATTTAGATAATTATAATTTTTTTATTCATCTTCTGACAGAGGAAATGTTAAGTTAATTATAACAAGTCTTTGAACAATTTAAGATGGTTAAGAGTCAGTTTGATGCGTACTATGTTTGTATTTCAAATTATTTGTGATTGCATGGAACGATTATTACTTGAACATATTTATATGTTGTTTCATATATTTAAAAATGTTTCATCTTATTTAAGTATTTCCAATTATGAAATCCTGAAAAATGTTAAATGTTTAGTTGAACTTTTAATGGGATATGAAATTCTACTTTTTATGTTGATATAATTAGATGTAATGATATGGTTGATATTCATGTTTAATAGTACAATATTTTTGAGGATATGTTAACATGATGATTCAAAAACTGAGTTTATGTTCATTTATTTTGTAGATTTAAAAGTAAGATTAACAAAAAAAATTGTTTTATAATTAAAAAAATTAAATTTATAACATGATTTTGTGATAATTTGGTTTTTAACTAAAGTAGTATTTGTTAGTTTACATACTTTTATCATTTCTTTTGAAAATATTTATTAAATTATTCCCCCAATGTTGAGTAAAACCACAATTAATGAAGTAATATTTTAAAATTTGATAGCAATCAACTTACAAAATAATGACAAAAATAACAATAGGAAGATTTACATCCATAACATTTTAAAGAAAATAGAATGCTTATCATTTGAGATCAAAATTTTTTTATAATAACAATTTTTAGTGTAGAAGAGTCTATTAAAAAAGAGTAATTAGTACAATGGAAAACAATATTTATTCATATGTAATCTGTTTTTTTGAAAAAAAAAATAGTTAGAATGAATATGTATAATGAACTATTTATGCAATTATAGTTTCAATTTTATAATTATAGTTTCAACCATATTGAACTTTGTAATTTATAAAAATAAACATGATGATGATAACCATCTTATAACAAACATAAACAACATCTAAAATACACATTTATATTCGCTAGCTAACACCATCTAATTATATATACTTCTAGCACATGCAAACGTCATTAATTAGCTAGCACACATATCTAATAATTTAACAGGGCATCATCATTGTGATCACATCTAACCAAAAGACAAGCATTTTCTAACATCATCATCACACATATCTAACAAGAATCATTTAACATACACATCTATCAAGCACATTTAACATTTAAATCTAACATGACCTAACAATATACACATCAACATAAACATATAAATCAAGTACATCATCAATATGATCAATAGAAAAAAAAAAACGTATATATATAGATATAGATATCATGGACAAGTCAAATAACTTCTATAACATATCTGGTCTGGCCAATGGGATAATCTGGATATCTACAACAGTAGTGGAGGCCTGGTTTGTAGTGGAAGATTATGGATGATGAATATGTCTTCCCTACTCATATAGGTGAGGTGAAATAGGATGATGAGGAATAGGTCTGGCATGCTCATCTAGTTGAGGTGAAAGAGGAGGATGAGGAATAGGTCCGATATGCTCTTCTAGGTGAGGTGAAAGAGGAGGAGGAGGAATATGTGTTGCCTCCTCATGATATAGGTGAGGTGAAGGAGAAGGAGGAGGAGGATGTGGAGAAGGATGATCATGACCACCCTAATCAATCTATTGGGTACTAGACGAATGAGCCGTACTGGAAGAAGAGTTTTGTCTATCATCGAGAGCCCTCCTCGCTACTAGTAGTGTGGCAACTCCAACGATATGACGCATAAGAGGCATAAAATCACGCAACATCTCCCTCCAAAGATCCAAGAGCGTAGGATCTTCCTTGATGTATTGCATTAGAGTAGGGAAGACTCCCACCTTAGTAAAAAGTGCAGAGAGTCAGTCGCCCAACTCCAACCTAGATCTGGTATCAGGCCTACATTGTATATCGTCGAGTATCTACACCCAAGGACCCTGAACTGACACGACCTTAGGCATCATCTCCTCATCGTCATCTGCTGGGGGATTTGGCACATCTGCAATGAAATTTCCAATATCTAAAAAACATATATTATAGAACAATAATTACAAAAATAATTCATTAAACAATTTAATAAAACAAGTTAAAGAATATGTTAAAATTAATTTTATTCTAATTAAGTAAGATAATAAAAGGAAACTATATTAAGTTAAACAAAACACTAATATTGCCTCTATAATCTGGTGACTCATCTGGTGTGAAGAGGATGTACAGACATACTCTCCAATCCAAACCCATGTAAGGACACGACACCATGACGAACTTGTGATCTGCCGCACTTCCTAGTAGCCCTAGTGCGTCTAGCAAAATCCTGTTCANCAGAAACTCTGGCTGACCCCTCTTGGGAATCATCTCCCCCCACATGTGTATCTGAACATGAGTCCTCGGCCTAAAATGATGATGGAAAAAAGTCGTTCTCGTCTCTGGAAACATCTCAAAAAATAAGCAAAACAACTTTGAGGAAAATGGGAAGTTTGACCTCCCACATATCATAGCTTGACATTTGTCGAGCACTATACAAAAATACTGCAAAAAAAATGGTAGACTATCTGATACACTGTGGCCACTGTACCAACTAATCAACATAATAGAAAATATGGAAGATAATGCGCTACACATCACTAGTAAAGTGGGTTATGGTAGTAACTAAGAGTGAGATTCACCTAACCTCCTCTGCACCAAAATAGGCAATTTTCAGTTGTCCACCGGACACCTGGAAATTAGGTGGAGATAATACATCAACCCCAATATATCACTAAGAGTACATGAGCTGACTCTCACCAGAAACACCTACTGGGGCATCTGAGAACTGGGGAAAATACTCCCCTCTCATAGATAACCCAATGATAAAGTAAATATCCTCCTCAGTGGGATGGTACCATTGATCTAGACCCACATGGAAATCATGTCGATGGACATCCCATCGAATGATCATATGCACCAACAACCCGGAGTTCCCTTTAAGATATGTAGCCCCCTCATAGTACTTAAGGCGGCCTACATACCTCAAGAGAACATGATTCATTGCAGTAATAGGGAGAGGGGACAAATCCCTCTCCCTCTCCCTTGCCTCCCATTCTCGTACAAAGTTTGGATATAATAGAGAAGAAGGTGGATAAGGGGACATATTGAATCAAGTCAAAGAGTCATAGATCTCATGCCAAAAGATGAGAATCAATAAGTTTTGGTAGGAATCATCATTACTCACCAAGACACTCAATTAGAAGAGAATACAATAGTCCAAGTTTATCTCCTACAAGAATGCATAGCAAAAGGTCTGGGGTAGATGAACTACAAGGAGAAATGAGGAAGATCAAACCTGATACCTTTGATAGTGAGCACAAGAAATATTGATATGCAGAGACTTGGCTATTAGGAATGAGGAAGTATTTCCAATTGCATACTTATTGCTCATGAGCTGTAAGGTCCCCAACCATCCATGCCGGGCCACACTACGCTAGAGAACTTTTAATATTCTCTTTGCGGAACATACTGTAACATACCCAGAGTCCAACTGAGCTATGCCACATAACTTTTTTGAACTGCATGCAATTAAGATACATACACACAGAAATATTGCGGAAGAATTATATATAAAACGTGACCATACAAATACATATGTAAACACATAGATTCACACTGAAATAATAGTAAACATATACATGCAACATATACAAGAAATACCCATAAAAGTAAACATGTAAATAACAATGCAACATGTAAATTTATCACAGAATTGACACTTATCTTGGTAATAATGTCACCAACTGTGTGCAAACCATCCACAAATCTCCTAGCCTTAGACCACACTGTTCATCACTCTCAACAATGAGTCACCCCTGAGCTGGGACTAAACTCCACCTAGGTAAATGGATTTGTAACCAAACTAAAGGCTCATAGACAATAGGAAAGACTTTGTCTCAGGTGGTCCCTCAACTGATAGCCTACAGTCCCTCATTCCCCACATACCTGTCCCACCCCAAGAAGTGTGCCCCTTCTCTGCTCAACAGTCTCTCAGATGCCCCACTTCCCTTCTAGGGCTTCAAAAATAAGTAGTATAGGAAGTCTCAGAGCCCTGTAACTGTAGTTTAACACCTTCAGGAAATCAATTCCCCAACAATTCTCTCATCTAGAGGGAAATTTCTCATGGTCCTGACAACCTGTCTCTTCAGTATCCCACGGGCCTAACAACCCACTTCTTTAGTCCAACTCCCAAGCTAACAACTACACAAACATATATGGCTCCTGATACCGGTTCAAATACAGTGATAAGAATGTATGAAGGATAACTCACTGCGTGAGTGAAATGGTCATGAAATCATGGCTGGATGATGGATGAAATGATGGAAAGAATGATAGAAAAGATGATAGGAAATGAAATAAGTCCCAACAATATGTATGCATGTCCCCAACTCGACACTTGTCATGTTGGGAGCTACTTTGTCCCACTTGTACCCAACTTTAGAACTTAGGATAAAATAATTACCCATACTTTATATTTAAGAAATATAAATATAATATTCCTTTTTGGCTTAAGATCCCTAGCTTAGTCCATCCCTTTCCCTAACCAGTGGAATTTAGTCCCCCATCTCTTTTATCATGGTCGGTCTATGTGCAACGATGTATTTTATATTAATTACGAGACATATACAAAAATAGTCGCACTGTCCTTTAACATCTAGGCTCTTCGGCCTAATCCAAACATAAGCATGCTAGTTTATAATAACTGGCTCACCAACCTATAAAAAATACCATATACACAAAGGCTCACTATCCTCACAATCATGCACACTTAAGATGATGTGCGCGGTATATTGGAATGTGCACACTTCATCATTTTATTGCGCAGTACATGCACACACTATGCTATGAAAAGTGCTTACAAAAATGATATCAAAATATCTCACTAGCTTAAGTACATTTTCATTTACATTTACAATTGGGTTCGTCCTTAGGGATATTACAATCCCCTCCTCTTATTTATGCACTGTCCTCAGTGCATCATGTACCCATGTACAACAAAATTTCAAAAATCCCCAAAAAGATGTGGGGATTTTGCCTGCATTTCATTCTCATGCTCCCAAGTAGATTCCTTAGGATCGTACCAAGTCCATTGGACCTTTACAAGCCCTATGAATCGATTCCAGAGCTGTTTGATTTTCTTGTCCAGAATGCGTATCGGATGCACTTGAAAAGTCCCTTCTTGCTCCACCTGAATCACATTCCAATCAATAACATGATTAACATCATGTATATATTTCTTTATCAATGATACATGGAATACATTATGAACAGACATAGATGCAGGTAATGCAATCATATAATCTACTGGACCAATCCTCTCTAGGATTTCAAACGACCCACAATAGCGAGCTGCCAACTTTGAACAATTTCCCAATTTCAAGGAACTTCTATTGGACTTCACTTTCAAAAATACATGGTCACCCACTTTAAATTCCCTATGAGTTTTACCATTATCAACATAGTTTTTCTGCCTGTCTTGGGCAGTCTTTAAATTTTTCTTTATTTTTATCATTTGCTCCTCCATTTCCCTGAGCAAATCTGGTCCAACCACTGCTCTACTTATTGGGTTATCCCAACTTATTGGTGTGTTTCACTTTCTGCCATAAAGTGCCTCAAATGGGCTCATCTTTAGAGATGCTTGGTACCCATTTTTATAATCAAACTCTACCAAGTGTAGGTAGTCTTCCCATTTTGATGGTTTACCCATCACATACATTCTTAACATGCTCTCAATCACGTGATTCACCCTCTTTGTTTTTCTATCTTCTTCTAGATGATAAGTTGTACTAAAATTCAAATTTGTTTCAAATCCATTAAATAATCCCTTCCAAAATTTTCAGCTAAATTTTGGATCTCTATCAGACACAATTGTCTTGGGTATGTCATGTAATCTAGCAATTTCTTTCATATAAACATCAACAATGTTCACTGACTTGTGAGTGAGATTAACTGGGACAAAATGGGTAGCTTTAGTAAGCTTATCCACCATTACCATGATAGAATCATGTTACTTGTCTATTCTGGGAAGTTTAGTGATGAAATCCATTGTTACAACTTCCCATTTCCACTCAGGAATGGGTAATGGATGTAGCAAACTAGATGGGTGTCTATGCTCAGCCTTTACTTTTTGACATTCCAAACATCTGGCAATAAAATCAACAAGATCTTTCTTCATGCTTGGCCAATAATATTGGCTTTTGACAGCTGCAATAGTTTTATGATATCCTGGGTGCCTAGCATAAGGCACATTATGCATTTCTCTCAATATCAGTTTTTTCAATTCATTAGAATTTGGTAAATAAATTCTTCCCCTATACATGAGGATTTCATCATTATCTAGCTTGTAATCTTCAATTTTCTGTTGCAAATTACCTTGCTATAATTTTTCCACTAATTCTTTGTATTGCAAATCTGATTTGACAGCCTCTGAAATTTTGTCTTCAAATCTGATTGGTACATGCTAATGGTTGTAGCATGCATTTCATGCACTCTTCTGCTGAGTGCATCATCTACTTTGTTCTCTTTCCCCTTGATATGATTTATATCAAAGTCATATTCACTTAGAAATTCTAACCATCTACTTTTCCTAGCATTTAGAGTTGGCTGATCAAATAAGTATTTCAGACCATTGTGGTATGTCCTAAGCTCAAACCTTTTCCCCATGAGATAGTGTCTCCATTTCCTCAACGCATGCACTATGGCTGCCAACTCCAAATCATGAGTGGCATAGTTTTCTGCATGCTCCTTCAACTTCCTCGATTCATAACATACAATAGATCCATTTTGACTGAGACCTCCACCAATTCCTTCCTTACATGCATCTGTGCATACAATGAAGTCTACATTTGGGTCTGCAATACTTAGTATTGGAGCACTTGTTAATAATTGTTTCAAGCGTTCAAAACTCTTTTCACATTCCAATGTCCAATGAAACTTCACACCCTTTCTTTGCAAGGAAGTGATTGGGTGTGCAATCTTTGAAAATCCTTCAATAAATCTCCTATAGTAGCCTGCAAGGCCCATGAATGATCTCACCTCTGACACATTCTTTGGAACTGGCCAATCTCTAATGGCTTCTATCTTCTCATTGTTAGTGATAAAAAATGCACTGGTATTTTGATGAGTATTTCCATCACTCTTCAAATGATTTATCGTTTTCTTCAGTTTCTTTGCCAGTATCTTAACCTCCATTAGTGTTCATCAAGCTCTTGCTTGATTACTTTGCTTAAAAATCCTTTGTTTTTATCCTCTGGAACTACAATACAAGATACAAATGACAAAATGTCATTCCATTGCTTTTATGTCTTTTATACTTTGATAAATTCCCCAAAAGAAATAGTGGCATGTGCCTAGGTGATCCTAGTCTATCTTAAATCAAGCCATGCAATACATCAGGCCTAGCGCACCAAGCAATGATTCAGGCGAAATCTTGAGTCCAAATTTCAAGTGCATTCAACACATAAACCATACAAAGCCCAACTCTAACACCAATGCCCAAGTGCAAGTGCCAAATTCTGAGTCCATATGCTACCAATGCCATGCAACACATTAAATCCACATACAAATGCCAAGCTCCATATTTGAGGTTTTCTAAGATTCTTATCAGTAGATCAACACACAGGTGTCAAGACAGTCAGATTAAAGCCAAAACCCAAGCCACGAGTCAAGCTACCGGTCATACAACACACAACCCAACACAGAGCACCAAAACACTAGGTCAAAGTTATATGAAGGGGAAGCTTGCGGGATGTCTCTCTTTCTTGACACAACTCATCAAAGAGCCTGGTCTTCAGTTTTCAATTTTTTGAGGTGTCAAGGCAATAATGCCAAGAGCTTACAGGAGCTCAACTTTTTCTTTTTGTACCAAATAAACAGAGTTGTTTTTTGATATCCAGTAATTACACGTATCAGATATATATGCCAAGTGTTTTTAAAGCTGGAGATAGAGATCTAGAATAATCACAGCTACTGTTTGATAAGAATAAGAACATACCAATGATATCCTATAGATTTCTTTGTATGGCATGACATTTATTGTTCGCTGCTTATTGACGACCTCCAATCTGCCCTGTGAGTATGTGGAAATAGAATTTGGTCTATTCTTTCACATGAAATGCTGCAGTAATTCACCAACAATTAGGGTTTCAGGGTTAAATTTGGATGCGTTGAGAGATCGACAGATCGAGGAGGATCTCTTCAATGGCTCGCCTGCAAAGCATCGATTTGTTCGACGCCTATTTTCGCAAGGCAGATTTGGACCACGATGGCAGGATCAGTGGTGCCGAAGCCTTGGTTTTCTTTCAGAGGACCAAATGGAGCTGCGATTGGTGTCGATGCTCAACACTCATAGTGTTATGCTACATGTGGAAAACTTATCCAGGACATTATAGTGCGTTTTTCTTATGGCTATCAAAAGCATGACAAAGACCACAAGCTAGTTGTGGCTGCAAGAAAAACCAAAAAGGCATTACAGGAATGTTGATTGGTTCAACTGTAATGCTCATAACTTTTCTTCTTCCATGGAGGAAGACAAAGGTAATAGGAACAATGGAAGGGGAAAAAGTTGGATGTGTGGTAGAAATAATCACATAGCTCTCTGTAATAAAAGTACCAATTGGGAACAGAAAAGGGCCATCTGTGATTGCATTGTCAAGGAAAAAGTTGGCTGCAAATTTGGCAAAAATAATAATAGAAGCCATGGAATATGAGTTCTCTTGTTTCTTGAAGCTGGGAGTATCTTTCATCAGGTGCTTGCCTTTAATACAACAGTTACTTCTGAGATTGTGATGGCTTGATATAGGATTGTTAAGGAAAGATTGAAATTCTTTATGTGTCTGTACAAGGGGGACCAACATCACCAAAACAACCTTGAATACTCATTGAAACAAAATTTTTTGAATATGGAGGGTTTCCTTTTGGACCAAGACAGAACTTTTACCAGTGCAGAAGGTGGAATTATAACCAGTTAGCTGATGAAAAGTAGACCTTTCACCAACTAATTAGCAGACCGTAAGGCGAAATAGCTAGTGAAACTACAGAAATAATTTTTTTGAAAGTTAAGCTGGAGCAAAGTGATTTTGGAGTGATTAAAATGGTATGGGAGTATCAAAGGATTAACCACCAAATCAAGAAATATTTGGCATCAAATATTCGTGGAGGTTTTTGGGACTAAATGTTAAATTTGGTCAACTAAAGTTTTGGTTACAGTTGTTGAAAGATTTCTAGCTACATAAGACATGTGTCTTTACCCTCCATGACACATCAGAGTCATACAAGTGATGAAGACCAGATGTCAAAGAAGACAGTTCAAGTCCTAGAAACTAGTTCTTTGATTATCCATTTGTATTTAGTCAGTTTTACTTTCTATATTTAGATATACAGATCCAATTTTCTAGGACCTTAGACTTGTTGTAAGGGCTATAAATGCCTAAATTTTTAAAGAAATCAGGGGGGGTTCAGTCGTAGGACTGAGGTTTTAATTATGGATATAATACCATGCTTGTTTGTAATAAAATGTCATAGATATGTAATACAGATCACAATCTTCTTTCTCTATTAATATCAGATTGTCATTTCTTACTTCTTCTATGCTTTTATTCAAGTTTTCTTAACTGCAATATGACTGTCGTCTCATTAGTCAGTTCATAGCTTGATTTAATAGTAATCTCTACTTTGATTCAAATTTTTATTAGTTTCTAATGACTGTCATCTCATTGGTCAACTCATAAGCTTGATTTAATAGTGATACATGCACTATCTTATCCGACCCATCACATGTGTGATCTGGTTAGTAGGTATAGTATTCTTTAGCCACTATTATGCTATTCATCTGATCATTGATTCTTGAAAGCACTATCTCATCTGATTATATATTCTTTGACTGTCTTGATATGATCTAGTAGGTCAGTTATCCCATTTTATCCAAACATAATCATAAACCTATTCATATTTTAAGTTATCAAGCATCTTTGGCCTACAACCCTAAAGAGTTTCTTGGAGTGATAACAAATTGGCGCTACTGCTGGGGAGAGGAGACTGAAGCTCGGCTTTCCTGGGAGACGACACAGAGCTGATCTTTGATGATAGACAAAGATTCAACATTCTCTTGGTTGTAATAATCTATTTGGTGACTCCATGAAGGACGGATCCGTTGGAGACTCCACTGGTATATAAATGAAACATATCTTAGCAAATAGGTATGCATTCTGCAATTTCTCAAGTATTTCTGGTTACCCTCATCCAGTACCTAGTAGAGATGAATGGGAACACAACCTTCCTAGATTTCGAGGAGAAGAATGGGAACTACCAGCTGGACATTTGTTGGATTTTCATGAGTTTATTCATCGACTCCAGATCATACATGAAGATGTTAAGATTAAACTTTTCAAGTATTCATTAGAGGGGATAGCCCTTGATTGGTGTAGGTCTCTTCTAGCTTCAAGAATTCACTCATTGGCAAGTTTTCATTATGCTTTCCATTTGTTTTGTAAAGATGAATTTCCAGCTGAAGGTCTCTTTGAAGATTGTTGTGATGAATTTGATAAGCATGTTCAGCAGGAAGTAGTCTTTTCTTCTGTTTGTCAAGATGAAAATTATGTTGTTAAGGAAGATCTTCATGATACAAATAACAATTGCATAGCTGTAAATGCATCAGACCTTATCTCTATTACACCTTCTTCCTTTGATTTACATGAAGAAACAGTTAGAGAAGAATTTTTTTCTGAACCTTTTCAATAGGTTGCCTATGATATGTTTTCACTTGTGATTGGGGAGAAGGATCTGAAGACTATCTGTCTTTCTTCACATGATTCATGAGTTTTCTACTCACCTATTGTTGATAAGTATGCAGATGCAGTAGAGAAGACCCTTACTTTAGAGGATGTTGATTTTAACAACAGCCAGCCCATATATGACATTTATGAATATGATTTCGATGCACCTTTTTCTTTGCCCATAAAGGAATGACATCGTGTTGTAATCAACCATTCCATGTTTGCCAAAGACATTGAATATGATGAGTTTAATCTGGCTGAAGATTTCAGGTGTTCTCTTCTGTTTATAACGCCTCATGAACAGAAAATTGAAATCACCTACGAAGAAGATATCTCTCATCATGATCAAGAGATTGTTGATCCACATTATGATATCCATGAGGATGCCTTTAACATTGTATCAAATTCATCTATTAAAGATGACTGTCATGATGATCAGATTGTTTCTTTCGAAACCTTTAAAGATGATGATCAGATTATTCCTTCTGAAAACTTTGAAGATGTTGAGTAGATTGACATATCAGTAGAAGACAGTTTCATATCTACAACAGATAGTAAAGACAACTTTCAGTTTTTTGATCTGCAGACACAGGGAAATTGCAGCACACATGAAGAAGAGGATGATGAGAGAAACTTAGAGTTTCCAGATTTGCAAGGACTATCTAATATTCAACTAGAACATCAGGAAGATTGTAGTAGATACAATGAGGAAGATGATGCGCTGAAAAGTTCAGATCAATAGTCCATCTTATATGACTCTCTAACAGAGGTTGAGTAGTCCATATTTAGCATTGAAGGCATTCAACATCATTTTAATTTTTAGTTGGATCAGTAGTTCAAAGAGGTATTTCATTATGACTTTAATGACCCTTTTGTTGATTTTCTGGAATCCATAAGCAACTTAAGTATCAAAACATTTTTTTCAGACGAAGGACAGTTTTATCGTCCTTTTAAATTATATTTCCGCATAATATGGCTTTCATTATCTCTTGGGTCAAGATCAAAGATAAATTCAGAAAATCAGTTTTTGATTTGGCTACATTGGAAATTTAGTTTTACTTGATCAATCTGCCTCTACTAGTTAGTGTAGGAGTAGACAGAAGAATAAGCTCGCCATATGAGCAACTAGATCTTTTTCAGTTATTGAGTTCATGAATAAGCAAGGCAGGCTACAGGCAGGCTACAGGCAGGCCACAGGCAAGCTATAGACATGTTGCAGGTTTGCAGAGGAATAGTTGCACAGGTCAGATGACTCCATAGCCCAACAATTAAGGTGACTAGAACTACTATGTTCTTGGAAACCTTGCAGGGAGGTCTCCATCCCAGTTGGAGCCAGTTGTTAGCAATAAAAAATGCACTGGTATTTTTATGAGTATTTCCATCACTCTTCAAATGATTTATCATTTTCTTTAGCTTCTTTGCCAGTATCTTAACCTCCATTAGTGTTCATCAAGCTCTTTATTGATTACTTTGCTTAAAAATCCTTTTTTTTTATGCCTCTAGACCTGCAATACAAGATACAAATGACAAAATGTCATTCCATTGCTTTTATGTCTTTTATACTTTGATAAATTCCCCAAAAGAAATAGTGGTGTGTGCCTAGGTGAGCCTAGTCTATCTTAAATCAAGCCTAGCACACCAAAAAATGATTCAAGCCAAATCTTGAGTCCAAATGTCAAGCACATTCAACACATAAACCATACAAATCCCACCTCTAACACCAATGCCCAAGTGCAAGTGCCAAATTCCGAGTCCATATGTTACCAATGCCACGCAACACATTAAATCCAAATACAAACTCCAAGCTCCATATTTGAGTTTTTCTAAGCTTCTTATCAGTATATCAACACATAGGTGTCAAGATAGTCAAATTAAAGCCAAAACCCAAGCCACGAGTCAAGCTACTGGTCATACAACACATAACCCAACACAGAGCGCCCAAACGCTAGGTCAAAGTTATATGAAGGAGAAGCTCGCGGGATGTCTCTCTTTCTTGACACAATTCATCAAAGAGCCTGGTCTTCAGTTTTAAATTTGTTGAGGTGTCAAGGCAATAATGCCAAGAGCTTACATGTACTCAAATTTTTCTTTTCGTACCAAATAAACAAAGTTTGTTTTTTGATATCCAGTAATTGCACGTATCAGATATATATGCCAAGTGTTTTTAAAGCCAGAGACAGAGATCTATAATAGTCACAGCTACCATTTGATAAGAATAATAACATACCAATGATATCCTACAGAGTTCTTTGTATGGAGTGAAATTTACTATTCGTTGCTTATTGACGACCTCCAAATTTCCCTACGGGTATGTGGAAACAGAATTTGGTCTATTCTTTCACATGAAATGTTGCAGTAATTCGACAACAATTAGGGTTTCAGGGTTGAATTTGGATGCATTGAGGGATCAATAGATCGAGGAGGATCTCTTCAATGGCTCACCCATAAAGCATTGATTTGTTTGACGCCTATTTTCACAAGGCAAATTTGGACCACGATGGCAGGATCAGTGGTGTCGAAGCCTTGGTTTTCTTTCAGAGGACCAAATGGAGCTGTGACTGGTGTCGGTGCTCAGCAGTCACAGTGTTATGCTTCATTTGGAAAACTTATCTAGGACATTATAGTGCGTTTTGCTTATGGCTATCAAAAGCATGACAAAGACCACAAGCTAGTTGTGGCTGCAAGAAAAACCAAAAAGGCATTAAAGGAATGTTGATTGGTTCAACTGTAATGCTCAAAACTTTTCTTCTTCCATCGAGGAAGACAAAGGAAATAGGAACAATGGCAGGGGGAAAAGCTAGATTTGTGGTAGAAATAATCACATAGCTCTCTATAATAAAAGTAGCAATTGGGCACAGAAAAGGGCCATCTGTGATTGCATTGTCAAGGCAAAAGTTGGCTGCAAATTTGGAAAAAATAATAATAGAAGCCATGAAAGATGAGTTCTCTTGTTACTTGAAGCTGGGAGTAGCTTTCATCAGGTGCTTGCCCTTAATACAACAATTACTTCTGAGATTGTGATGGCTTGATACAAGATTGTTAAGGAAATCTTGAAATTCTTTATGTGTCTGTAGAAGGAGGACCAACATCACCAAAACAACCTTGAATACTCATTGAAACAACAAGTTTTGAATATGGAGGGTTTCCTTTTGGACCAAGACAAAACTTTCACCAGCGCAGAAGGTGGAATTATAACCAGTTAGCTGATGAAAAGCAGAGCTTTCACCAACAAATTAGCAGATCGTAAGGCGAAATAGCTGGTGAAACTACAGAAAGTAAATTTTGGAAAGTTAAGCTGGAGCAAAGCAATTTTGGAGTGATTAAAAGGGTATGGGAGTATCAAAGGATTAACTACCAAATAAAGAAATAATTGGCATCAAAGATTCATGGAGGTTTTTGGGACTAAATGTTAAATTTGGTCCACTAAAGTTTTGGTTATAGTTGTTGAAATATTTCTAGCTACAGAAGACATGTGTCTTTACCCTCCACAACACATCAGAGTCATACAAGTGATGAAGACCAGATGTCAAAGAAGACAGTTCAAGTCCTATAAACTAGTTCTTTGATTATCCATTTGTATTTAGTCAGTTTTACTTTCTATATTTAGATATACAAATCCAGTTTTCCAGGATCTTAGACTTGTTGTAAGGGCTATAAATGCCTAACTTTTTAAAGAAATCAGGGGGGGTTCAATCGTAGGACTGAGGTTTTAATTATGGATATAATACCATGTTGCTTTGTAATAGACTGTCATAGATATGTAATATAGATCACAGTCTTCTTTCTCTATTAATATCAGATTGTCATTTCTTACTTATTCTATTCTTTTATTCAAGTTATCTTAACTGCAATATGATTGTCGTCTCATTAGTCAGTTCATAGATTGATTTAATAGTAATCTTCACTTTGATTCAAGTTTGTCTTAGTTGCCAATGACTGTCATCTCATTGGTCAACTCATAAGCTTGATTTAATAGTGATACCTACACTATCTTATCCGACCCATCACATGTGTGATTTGGTTAGTAAGTATAGTATTCTTCATCCACTATTATGCTATTCATCTGATCATTGATTCTTGAAAGCACCGTCTCATCCGATTTTATATTCTTTGACTGTCTTGATATGATCTAGTAGGTCAGTTATCCCATTTTATCCCAACATAATCACAAACCTATTCATATTTTAAGTTACCAAGCATCTTTGGCCTACAACCCCAAAGAGTTTCTTATAGTGATAACACTCAGGATCCACTGCTATCCCATCCTTTGAAATGATATATCCCAATTAACGAATTTTCTTTTGATAAAATGAGCACTTGCTCAATTTTTCATACAACTGATGCTCCCTTATTACTTGCAAAAGCATCTTCAAATGATTCTCATGCTCTTCTTCTGACTTGGAATATACCAGAATTTCATCCAAAAAGACAATGACAAACTTGTCTAAATATTCTCGGAAAACTCCATTCATTAAGAACATGAAAATATTTGGTGCATTTGACAACCCAAATGGCACCATTGTGAACTCATAGATCCACCATATTAGGATCTATATAACTATGACTATCTCCTAAATCAATTAAAACAACAATTGTTTGGTTGTTAATCATACCTTCCACTTCAATCATATGTGACTGATACTATGCTTGCTTTTTGTCCAGGGCTACATAGATCCTTGGCACATTTCTGCCCATGTCCTCCACTATTTCATCTTGTTGTACATTGTGAATAGTTCTCACTTTTTCACCTATGTGAGGACAATATCTGAACATATGATCCCCTTTACAACCCTAACATTGAATAGGTGGCTGCCTTGGCCTTTGACCCCCTATTTCAATCATTATGGGATCTCTAGGAGTTTGTTGTCCCTATGGATTATTTTTGAAGAATGGTGGCTTAACTCCCTTCTTCCTTTGATCCATATTGAATTTCTTTTTTTCTTCCCAATCTTTTTGGAAAGTTGGCCTTGCTTTCTACTGATCATATAGGCATTTAGCTTGCCTTATGGCATCCTCCAATGTCTTGTGATCATCATACTATATTTTTTCACTGATGAATGGTGGAAATCCACTCAAATACCTTTGAATTTTGACTGTCTCATCCTTGATGAAAGAGACATACTTCAACATTTCTAAAAACCTTCTTTCATATTCATCGATGGTCATACTCCCAAGCTTGAGTTCAAAGAACTCTTTCATTTTCTTGTCATAGTATCTTTTAGTCAAGTATTTCTTCTCAAAATACTTCTTGAATTCCCTCCAAGTAACACTTTTCTCTTTAATGTGCTACACCTGCATAAGATGATCCCCCCACATGGATGCCTTTCCCTTGAGTTGATAGATGGAAATTCTACATTCTGCACGAGAAGAATAATTATGCAATTGGAAATAATTTCTCATGCCCAACAACCATGTCTCTACATCTTCATCCTTCTTGTTCTCACCATCAAATGTAGGAGGTTTGATTTTGTTCATTTCTCCTCATAGCTCATCCACCCTATACCTCTTATGCTTTCTGACAGGGGATGGACTTGAACTGATGTGTTCTCTCTTATTGTAATGCCTCAGGGAGTGGTAGCGATGTCTGCTAACACTTCTGGATTTTCTTTTCTCATCAGAAGGCCTATGACTTCCTGATTTGCTTGAGCCACTCTCCTTGTCCAATTTATTTTCTATTATGTTCAATCTCTGCAATAACTTCATGTTGAATTCATCATGCTACTCTATGGCTCTCATAAGACTTTCATTATCATCTTTATGGCTTTGGACATCCTTCTGCAAAATTTTAAAGGTATCTGCCATATTCATGTTTTCATTCCTTTCATCTCCATGTCCATTGGAGTTTGTTCCTTCCATGCCCAAATGGACATCCATCCCTATGATTTAATCTTCCTGGATGTAAGTCCCTTGTGCCTCTTCCATTACTCTAGACTCTATGCTTATCTTGATCTGATCTATTTGTTTTTAACTCCCAAAATGTGCATCCAACAAAACTTTGTCAGGCTAACTGTTTCAACAATTTCATGAAAAATATGAACCATTTTGGTTCAATAATATATCATAACTATTTCTTCTGATTTCCTGGAAAATTGAATGCCCATATCAATTTTCTGGGTGGATATTTAGATTCCACTATCCAATAATTTTCCAACACCTTCTCCCATGTTCAATTCTAAGTCTTGAGTAGAAAGTTATGGTCGTTTGAATTTTTCGCAATAACTTTTCTGTTCATACTTCCACTTGGCACAATTCTGCGTTGTAATTATGCATTCTCACACTTAATCCATTGTAGATTTCATATGAATTCAATTGGGTTTCTGCATAAACATATTTTGGACATTCTTTCCAAGTGTCACCTCATTCTGGGTTCTGGGCCACTAGTTACAACATGCTGAAGTTCTAGGCCAGTTTGTGTTTTGGGTCTGGAATGCTATAGGTACCTTATTTTCCATATTAAACACCTTTAACATGCCCATAAATTTCATTCAACTCTGGGACTGTCTTCTATGGTTCAATAGGTTTCCATTGACTACTCCTGCGCCTCAATCCGATTCTGGAGCAGAAAGTTATGGCTCTTTGAAGCTAGATGGGTCTTACAATTTACCCTTCACTATTTAAGCTATAACTTTCTCATAAAAGATCTGTTTGACGAACAATTTACACCATTAGAAATCTCTCTCCAAGCTCTATCTCGTGGTTTTTGAGTTGCTAAAAATTCTCTTAAGGCCCTCAAAAATGTGCTGCAAAAAGATGGTGTTCAAATGATATAAACTTCGCATAAAATCACTAGTTTTCTGCTATTGTTCACCCTTCAAACGACTTCACGTGCACAAATTTCAATCTGTGCACCCGTATTTACCATGTGAATTAAAAAAACAAGGTAAATCATGCTTCGTGCACTTTAAAACCTCTGTGTATCACTTCTCTTTCACGCCAATAACTTGCGCGTACTACTTTTATGTTGTGCGCCAATACCCAACGCGCACAGTTTTGGGACCGCACACTGATATCCACTGTGCATAGTTTTTGTACCACACACCAATATCCACTGCACATATTTTTGTACTGTATGGTGATATTCCACATGCATTTCACTCGACACGTTGCACCATGCCAAAGTTTAGTACGCCCCACTGCGCACCATTCACTAAATTGTCGTGTGACCACATTTACCCACATTGCCCGCGTAACTACCATACTCCATTGCGTTGTGCCAACATTGTGCACACCATGTGCGTCATTATTATGTGTTTGCACACTATGCAATGCTAAATTTATCGTGTGTCTTTTACACCAACGTTTTTTTTTTTCGCGTGGCGCTGAAATTTAGTGCACACGCCCGCACACTAACATTTTTCCGCGTGGCCCCAAAATTCAGTGCACGCACTAACATGCCAATATCTTTCCTCGTAGTGCCAAATTTTACCTATCACAATCTTTTCACTGCGTATCATGTATTTTTAGTGCGCCCACCTGTGCACATTCATTTTTATGTGCATCAATTCCTCATGAATTCTACTGCAAAAATTGGGGCTTTTGGCTTAACTTTTTCCCCAATTCATGATAGGCACTCTGCAACTACAAAATTCATTCAATTTCACCCCGATAACACTAGGTCAACCTATGCAATAACCAATCGTTGTAAGTTGAGATTCCTTAAACAAATTTCCCCAAAATCAATTCACGAATTGGGAATTTTAATTATGAATTTTGCTCCACCTGTCATGGCTTTACTGTAACTTCAAATTCGACCAATTCTGGGTCTGAATTTTGCTAGAATAGATATTAAATCAATAATATCTTACCACATGGCCAAATTTCTCAATTTCCCCATTAATTTACCAACCGAACTTGGGGCTTTTCTCAACTTTTGTACAATATTGTAGCTGGACGCTCTGCAACTCGAAATTTGGCCACTTCAAAATAAATCCTCTGTGAAATTTTTCTTCAAATCAACTTGTTTGACCCATATAGGCTTAGTGATGAAAACTGAGTCTATGATACCAATTTGTAACATCCCCGACCATCCATGCTGGGCCACGCTACACCAGAGAACTCTTACTATTCTCTCTGCGAAACATACTGTAACATACCCAGTATCCAACTGATCTATGCCACATAACTTTTTCAAGCTGCATGCAATTAAGATACATACACATATAAATCTTGCGAAAGAATTATATATAAAATGTGAACATACAAATACATTTGTAAATACACAGATTCAGACTGAAATAACAGTAAACATATACATGTAGCATATACAGGAAATACCCATAAAAATAAACATGTAAATAACAATGCAACATGTAAATTTATCACACAATTGACACTTATCTTGGTAATAATGTCACCAACTACGTGCAAACCATCCATGAACCTCCCAGCCTTAGACCACACTATTCATCACTCTCAACAGTTAGTCACCCCTGAGATGGGACTAAACTCCACTCGAGTAAAGGGATTCCTAAACAGACTAAAGGCTCATAGGCAACATGAAAGACTCTGTCTTAGGTGATCCCTCAAATCACAGCCTAAGTCCCTCATTCCCCACATGCCTATCCCACCCCAGGAAGTGTTCCCCTTCTCTACTCAAAAGTCCCTCGACTGCCCCACTTCCCTTCCAAGGCTTCAGTAATAGGCTGGACAAAAAGTCTCAGAGCCCTGCAACTGTAGTTTAGCACCTTCAAGAATCAATTCCCCAACAATTCTCTCATTCAGAGAGAAATTGCTCACATGCCTGACAACCTGCCTCTTCAGTATCCTACGAGCCTGACAACCCGCTTCTTCAGTCTATCTCCTAAGCTAACATCTACACAAACAAATATGGCTCCTGATACCAGTTCAGGTACAGCGATAGGAATGTATGAAGGATAACTGACCACGTGAGTGAAATGGTCATGGAATCATGGCTGGATTATGGATGGAATGATGGAAAGAATGATAGAAAATATGATAGGAAATGAACTAAGTCCCAACAATATGTATGCATGTCCCCAACTTGACACTTGTCATGTTGGGGGCTACTTTGGCCCACTTGTACCCAACTTTAGAACTTAGGATAAAATAATTATTCATACTTTATATTTAAGAAATATCAATATAATATTCCTTTTTGGCTTAAGCTCCCTTGCTTAGCCCCTATCCTTAACTTATCCCCTCCCTTTCCCTAACCAGTGGAGTTTAGTCCCCCATCTCTTTTATCGTGGTCGGTCTATGCACAGTGATGTATTTTATATTAATTACGAGACATATACAAAAATAGGCACACTGGCCTTTAGCATCTAGGCTCTCTGGCCGAATCCAAACATAAGCATCCTATCTTATAATAACTGGCTCACCTGCCTATAAAACATACCATATACACAAAGGCCCGCTAGCCTCACAATCACATGCACTTAATATGCTACGTGCGGTATCCTGGAATGTGCACACTTCATGATTTTACTATGCAGTACATGCACACACTATGCCATGAATGTTGCCTGCAAAAATGATATCAAAATAGCTCACTAGATTAAGTACATTTGCATTTACATTTACAATTGGGTTTGGCATTAGGGATATTACAATAAGCAGAAGGAAGAATTGCAATTTACCAACTGAATATAAAAGCATCAATGTGGTGGGACCAACTTTTTCAATTACAACACATTGATGAGCATAAGATCACTTGGAGGTAGTTCAAAAAGTACTTTAAGAATAAATACTTGACCAAGAATTATTAGGATAGGAATATGAAAGAGTTCTTTGAACTCAAGATTGGGAGAATGACCATGGATGAGCATGAAATGATATTATTAGAGCTATTGAGATATGTTGACTTCATTGAGGATGAACAGGTAAAGATTCAAATATTCTTGTGTGGGCTACCATCAATATTCAGGGATAAGATACAATATGACGATCACAATACATTGGATGAAGAAATAAGGAGAGTTAAATTCATTTATGATTAGCATTAAGGAAGAGAAAATTTCCAAAAGGATTGGGAATATAAGAAGAAATGAAATATGGAGCAAAGGAAGAAAGGGAATAAACCACCATTCTTCAAAAATAGTTATCAAGGGTGACCAACTCCAAATGAACCTATAATGACAAAACATTCGGGGGAAAGAAAAAGGAAACAACCTAATATATGTTTGGGTTGTGAGGGAGATCACATGTACAAAGATTTTCCTCATAAAGGTGAAAGAGTAAAGATTGTTCAAAATGTGTAGTAGGATGATATAGTTGACGACATGGAAACAATCATGCCAAGGATCTATGCATCCCTATACATTAAGCAAGATGAATTTCAATCTCACATGATTGAAGTGGAAGGTATGATCAATGATCAACCTATTTCTATTTTAATTGATTCATGAGCTAGCCATAGTTATATAGATCGTATGTTGGTGGAAATATTTCATTTTTAAAGAAGCAATCTTGGGAAATCTTGTTTGGTTCAGTTATCTATATGGGATAAAATTAGAACCAATGAGTTGGTTAAGGATTGTCTAATGAACATGAATGGATTGAGCGCAAAGGCATATTTGAATATCATACCTTTAGGATCATATGATTGCCTAATTGGTATGGATTGGTTGTATATGCATCAAGATATCCTATATTTCTATGATAAATAATTTTCTTTATTGGATGAGGAAGAAAACTTAAGAACAATTCAAGTTATTCTGAGGGAAATAACACTTAGAGAGATTTCAGCCTTGTAGTTGATGATAAGCTTCAGAAAAGGATGCCAAATATTTGCAACTCATATGGAAGAGACACCTAAAGATAAAGTTCCAAGCATTGAAGAATATGGATTCTTTAAAGAGTTCACGATGTATTTAGAGATAAATTGGGGTTTCCACCAAAAAGAGATATTGATTTCTCTATTAATTTGATACCTAGAGCTGCTCTAGTGTCCAAGACTTGTTATAGGATGAGTACACCAAAGTTGAAGGAATTACAAATGAAGACTGAATTTTTTTGAAGATGGGGTATATATGCTCAAGTGTATCACCTTGGGGTGCCCCAATGTTATTTGTGAAGAAAAAGGATGGAACTTTAAGATTATGCATTGATTTGAGCCAGTTCAATAAGGTGACTGTGAATAACAAATATCCTTTGCCAAGGATAGATGATCTTTTTGATCAGTTGAAAGTTAAAAATATATCTTCCAATATTGAACTCAAGTCAAGATACCATCAAGTGAGGATTAAATAAGAATATATCATCAAAACAACATTTAGAACAAGGTATGACCATTATGATTTCATAGTAGTGCCATTTGGGTTGTCAAATGCACTAGTTATCTTCATGTGTTTGATGAATTACATTTTCAGAAATTGCATGGATAAGTTTTTCATTGTCTTCTTTGATGACATACTTATCTACTCTAAGTATGGAGAAGAGAATGAGAAACACTTGAGGATGGTGCTACAAGTATTGACAGAGCATTAGTTGTATGCTAAATTGAGCAAGTGCTCATTTTATCAAAGGAAAATTCGTTATTTGGGCCATATCATTTAAGAGGAGGGGATTGCAGTGGATCCTAAGAATATAAAATCTATTGAAGGATGCAAAACACCAAATATTGTCTCAGAGATGATATCATTCATGGTATTTGCAGGTGATTATAGGATATTTATTAAAGGGTTTTCAAGGATTGTGCATACAATCACTTCCTTTCAAAAGAAGGGTGTGAAGTTTGAGTGAACTTTTGAATGTGAAGAAAGATTTTGAAAACTTGAAGAAATTATTGACAAGTGCACCAATATTGAAGATCCCTGGTCCAAATGAGGACTTTATTGTGTGCACCAATGCATGCAAGGAAGGGCTTGGAGGAGTCCTTAGTCAAAATGGGCATGTGATATGTTATGAGTTAAGAAATTTGAAAGAACATGAGAGACATTATGCCACTTATGATTTAGAATTGGAATCTATAGTACATGCCTTGAATATGTGGAGGAATTATCTTATGGGTAGATGATTCAAGTTGATGACATTCCATAATGGTCTGAAATATTTGTTTGGACAACCAACCTTGAATGCTAGAAAAATAAGATGGTTGGAATTCCTTAGTGAGCATGACATTAAAATAAAGCATATCAAAGGTAATGATAACAAGAACAAGGTGTCTTTTAACATGTATAAATATGATCTAGAAGACAAAACTTTGAAAGCTACAAAATCAGATCAATTTTATTTTGAAACCAAAGAAAAAGTACATCAAGGTAATATTTGGCAACAAATTAAAGATTATGAGCTAAGAGTGGATGGAATCCTCATGTACAAGGGAAGCATATGTGTCCCTAAATCTCAGGAGATGAAAAATATAGTGATTAGAGAAATGCATAATGTGCCTTATGCTAGGCATCCAGGTTACCAGAAAACAATTGCAGTTGTAAAAAGATAATATTTTTGGCTAGGTATGAATAAATAGGTGGATGATTATATAGCTAGATGTCTAGAATTTCAGAAGGTCAAATTTGAGCATATATATCTAATTGGCTTGCTACAACCATTGCCCATTCTTGAGTGGAAATAGGAAGTGGTGACAATTAATTTCATCACCAAGCTGCCCAAAACAACAAAGAAACTTGATTCCATCATGGTGGTGGTGGATAAGATAACTAAAGTTGCTCATTTTATCCCAGTGAAGCTCACTCACAAGGAAGCTAACATTGCAAAGATGTATATGAGAGAAATTTCCCTACTACATGGCATGCCCAAGGAAATTGTTTCTGACCGAGATCCCAAGTTCACATCAAATTTTTGGAAGGGATTATTTAAAGGATTTGGGACAAATCTGAATTTTAGTACAACATATCACCCAAAATCAGATGGGAAAACAAAGAGGGTCAATAAAGTGATTGAAGATATGATAATGATGTATGTGATGGATAAACCATCAAAATGGGAATATTATCTACAATTAGTTGAGTTTTCTTATCATAATAGGTATCAATAATCCTTAAATATGATCCCATTTGAAGAATTATATGGTAGAAAGTGCAAGACACCAATGAGTTGGGATAATCTAGAAGATAGAGAAGTGGTTGGGCCAGAGTTACTCAGAAAAATGGAAGAGAAGATGGTGAAAATAAAGAAAAATTTAAAGGTTTCTTAAGATAGGAAAAAAAGTTATGCAGATGAAGGAAGAACACACAAAGAGTTTAAAGTGGGTGACCATGTGTTCTTCAAAGTGAAGGCTAGGAGAAGTTCCCAGAAGTTGGGAAACTATTATAAATTAGCTTCAACATATTGTGGATGATTTGAGATCCTGGAAAGGATCGGTCATGTTTTATACATGCTTGCACTATCTACATCTAGGTGCATTCATAATGTATTCCATGTATATTTTCTTAAAAGTTATGTTCCTAATGCTAATCATGTAATTGATTGGAATGTGATTCAAGTGGATCAATAAGGAGACTTCCAAGTTTATTTGGTGTGCATATTGATTCATAAATTCAAGATGCTTCGGAATCGAGCAATAGGGATAGTAAAGTTCCAGTGGACTTGTCATGATCCTGAAGATGCAACCTAGAAGCATAAAGATTCCATGCAGGAGGAGTACCCACATCTTTCTTAACAACTTTGAAGAATTTTTTTCTTGTACATTTGTATATAATGCACTGAGGATAATGAATAAATAAAGGGGAGGGGAATGCAATACCCCTAGGGAAAACCCCAAGTTATAAATGTACATATGCTATATAGAATGGTGAGCCAGGATGTTTTAGGCGAGAGTGCCTTGTATATATGTTTTGAGGATAGATTTGTATAGCCTTAATTTCCACCCTACATGCTAGAAGGAAGTTCAGAAGAAGATGAAAGGAAAATACATGTTTTTATTGAGACTTTGAGCCTATTTTAGGGTCATCACAGGTCTAATAGTAGGCAAAGCATGATGATCGTTGCACATCATCTATAGTGCAACACGCGATGATTTGTCTAAACTTATATATTTGAGGATTTATGAGGAGATAGGTGAGGGACAAGTTGTATCTTCATGTCATGAGCCTTGGAACAAACATCATTTGAGTATTCAGATGTCTATAGAAGATATAGAAGCTATCCCAAGCCTCTTCCTAGGATATATGTAACAAAGGAAAGTCTTGAGGAAGAAAAGGAGGAATCAAGAGTATTGCTATGATGTTCATTTGTAGAGGAGCTCTTCCTATCCATCATAGACAAAGAATGATGATCGTTGCACATAATCTATAGTGCAACACGCGATGATTTGTCTAAAATTATATATTTGAGGATTTATGAGGAGATAGGTGAGGGACAAGTTGTATCTTCATGTCATGAGCCTTGGAACAAACATCATTTGAGTATTCAGATGTCTATAGAAGATATAGAAGCTATCCCAAGCCTCTTCCTAGGATAT